>JAMPIV010010614.1:697500-804803 GCA_024509875.1 Oreohelix idahoensis
ACACCAAGTGATGAAGTTGAAACTCAGTGATGAAACTCAGTGATGAAGTTGAAACTCAGTGATGAAGCTGACACCAAGTGATGAAGTTGACACCAAGTAATGAAGTTGACACCAAGTGATGAAGTTGAAACTCAGTAATGAAGTTGACACCACGTGATGAAGTTGACACCACGTGATGAAGTTGACACCAAGTGATGAAGTTGACACCAAGTGATGAAGTTGAAACCCAGTGATGAAGTTGACACCAAGTGATGAAGTTGAAACCCAGTGATGAAGTTGTCACCCAGCGATGAAGTTGACACCAAGTGATGAAGTTGAAACTTAGTGATGAAATTGACACTAAGTGATGAAGGTGACACCTAGTGATGAAGCAGAAATCTAGTGATGACGTTGAAACCCAGTGATGACGTTGAAACCCAGTGATGAAATTGAAACGTAGCGATGAAGATATAAAACACCTTTAAATATTATGTTTTCTATGTGATCATTAACAAGTTTTTATCATTAGCACAATTTCTATGGCGGCGCTTTACTTTTCTTTATCCTTCGTCTATCACAAGAACAAACAAAACACCTGTATGCAGCATCAAAAGATGATCATATTAATAACACCCAGTGTCGATTCTTTTATTGTTAGTCTTCTATTTAAATAAGCTTTAATAATAACTTATTTTATCTCATCTACAAAAAAAGCAGGTAAGCAACTATTTAAAAAAAGGCGAAGGTTGTCCCAAGGTAAAGGTAGTCCCAAGGTCAAGGTAGTCCCAAGGTCAAGGTAGTCCCAAGGTAAAGGTAGTCCCATAGCAGTTACTTTCGTAGGGGAGTGACGTGTTAGAGACTTCACTATACTAGGTCCAGTTTCGTGAGGTGGGGTGACCAGCCCCTTTCATCTAAGAAACTATACGTTTGCAAAAATCTAAGCGAGAAATGCAATCTTTTCTTGAAGACATTAATACGTCGATTGTAGTGGTCGAGGTGATGATGGCTGCGGTTAGATTTGGCGCCATCCAGTGGCATAGCCTTCCTGCTGCGTTAACTGGATTGTCATATTTTTTTTTAGAACACGTTTCTGATACGTTCTAACTGCAAGGGCATAATCTTATGTTGTTAAGGGGGTCTGAGTGGCTAAGAGGTATGGCGTCCGCCTCGATTTCAAGAGGTACCGGGTTCGATTCCCATTTGATGGAATATAAAATTTATGAAAGCTTTTTTTTCAGAACCAGAGATCGTAATGATGTCATACTCCTCCTTGGTCTCCTAGGTAGTGAGATTGGATACCTAGCTTTCTCGGATAAGGGGGAAAAATATAGGACGTCCCATGTGCAACTTGTGCACATTAAATATCCCATGGCAGTTGGAAATCGTAAAGAGTAGGTCCTAAGGCTGCTGCCCTGGCAAAAATTTAAAAATGAGAAACCTCCCCACCACAAAAATGTTTATAGAATGTGTGATTCCTATACGTTATATACACACACTGGGATTCTCGCCGGTGCCACGGGGTTCGTGCACTGCGCTGAGATCCTCCTTGCGTGATCTAAGGGAGGAGATCGGAGCACTGATGACGTTGTCCGTGTGCTAATGAAGATAGTCCTTTAAACCAAACCACTCTTATATTATTGTAAAAATTGCAGTTGACACAATACACACCGATATGATAACACAATTTTCGGCTTCATACACAACATAGGACAGACAGAAAGGTTAGTGTTTAACCTTTCTTTTGGTGTCATAAAACTCATGCTAGACTTCACAACCTAATTATATTTACAAATAGAATTGTAATCACACACACGTAGTGAATAAAAGCTACAAACAATACATGTGATCAAAACGTTCGATTACCATAGTTGTGGGAAACTAGTTTTTCTGGCAAGGAGTGTATTTTATATTTTAATCTGCTTGATGCGATCAGGAAAAATTACGTGGGGTTTTTTGTTTGTTTGTTGTGAATGCAGTTTTCATGTTTGTCTTTAGAGCAATGCTTCTTAGTATTTAGAAGTCCCGCACTCTTCACAGTATCTCAAGAAACCTCGCACCCTTTTACAGCACCTTTAGAAACCCCGCACCCATTTAAAGCGCCATAGTAAGCCTACTGTTTTAACCCCGTCTTACGGCAGTTCTCCTCATATACTTATATCATACCCCATAACTGACTGCATTGTCTACCTGTTTGCTCACTTTTCACTTTTATCTCCTCTCTTACTTTCGATTCATTCACTTCATGTTCTCTACTTAATTCTCATTTTCTTTCTTTCCCTCCTGTCTTGTTTGTCTGTCCCTGACGAAGGCCTTGTGGCCGCAACGTAGGTTTTTCCTGTCCTTTCTCCTTGTAAGACGTATTACTATTTGTGTTTTTTTCCCCCCATTCTACTGTTTTACCCCCGTCTTACGGCAGTTCTCCTCATATACTTATATCATAGTAAGCCTTGCAACCTATTATCTTCTAGTTCGTCAAATATGTCAGGAATGAGGAAAAACAGATAAAACTAGTTTTGGGTAAATGTTATTTACAAAACATGACTAGGATTCGGTGTTGAATTCACGTTGTCAATGTTCTTTTTTTGTATAAATACATTAGAGTTGTGAGTATTATATAGTGAGTTATGATCATTCAAATTGTTATATATATGGCGCGTCTCGCACCCTCAGAAGATGTGTAACGCACCCCCAGTGGATGCATCCACCCGCTGTTAAGAATTATTACTTTAGAGGCTTAACTTTCTTCTGTGATAATCCGCCTGCAACATCAGATCTGAATTCAAATAGCTTCATTACTCGGTGGGTTATTTCGTAGGAAGCATTGCTGAAAAGTTCTGGCTTAAAAAAAAGAAAATACTGCAAAGAACTGCTTCTAGATGGTAGTCTGTTTAGTATTTGAGCGAGATTAACAATCGGTATAGGTAAGTCTGAATATTTATTTTCAATAAGTGAAATGTATCCTTGTCCCGTTTAGTCCCCGTAGTCTCTAACGCGACAAGGAAAAATAGGGTTACTACCCCATCAAGGACGTCCGACTGGCAGAGTGGTTAAAGCGCTGGTCTCTCGCGGCAAAGGTCCCGGGTTCAAATCACGATACCGACACGTTTCAGTCTACCCAGCTGTAAATGGGTACCTGACTCTGCTCTCAGTTAGGGAAGGAAAAGGTAGCGAGGAAAGGAACAGATCACTCCAGCTCTCGACGCTGACATGGTATGGTGAAGTCTCTAACACTTCACTCCCCCCACGGCAGTATCTGCTGTGGGAGGGGAGGGGGGACCTTTACCCATTTACAACCATCAAGCCTGTCGTGAGACGCGACAAATATGAGATTGTTCATGGAGTGGCAAGCTCATCGTGTGAAACATATTGCTACAGAAACCACTGACACTAATATAAGATTGTGCATGGGTTGGCAATATCAGCCATAGGACTGATTTGACATGTGACCTGAAGATTCGCTTCTGTTACATCAACGAATAAATCAGCAACTACTTATTGCTACAACAACTCACTATTATTGCTACTACACCCGTTACTTTTACTAGGGTACTGTTGATACTACAACCATTACTGTTACTACTGTTACCACAATAACAGCAAATATTTACTACTACATTTATAATCATTAATACTACTAAAAATATCATTACTACTACCGCTAAAAAAAACAACATTTCCTACGATTACTAATACAACTACTGCTCGTCACCGACTACTACTGCTACTAATACTTCCGTGTCCTCAACAAGCAATGCTATTGCTGCGATTACCTCTTCTTCTATACAAAGCCGTAGATACTCTATGACGATTACTGCCCCGGCTTGAATATCGTCATGCTAACCTCAGATTAGTCTCAGGACTCCCGGGGTGTGACAGTTTAACGATAAAATGAAAAGCCCGTGGGACCAAAGCAGCGATAACAGTGTTCGGCGGCGGGAACAGAGATTTTAACAGTCCAGAAAAGGGTCAGTGACCAGAAAGGCAGATATGGTATTCTCGATAATAAACGCATGCTAGTGTAGGAATACCTGTTCAAGGGACCAGTACAGAACTAAAATTCTGTATTCAAAAGCAACTGGGCCGTTTCTAGATGGGTGTGGGTCCGGGCGCAGTAGGTCATGCGTGTTACTGACTGTTGTGCTTTACTTGTTTTCGTCTTGAAAGTCTGAAAAACTAGTTTTGAATGACAAACTAGGCAATAACACCACATGGTGTCTTTTTAATTTGTTTTTAAATCCGCATTATAAGGAACAGAGACTGAGGGAGACAAAGGGTTTAAATAACGTTTCTATGTGATGTTGTATGTCAAACAAATAGCTACATAAACTACGGCTGCTGGAGCACTTTAATATTTGGTGGAGGTTTCCTGCCATAAGACCAGCTGTAGGGGTGGTCTTCTGCCCCACAAGGAGCTAAGAGGAAAATGGTGATGATGTGTAAATTCGAAAGACAAAAAGTAGGCTACTCACAGAAATAAACGGAAAGCAACAAACTGTATCTCAGATATTAAAGCTAGCTAACTCCCGGCTCCACTACGTCATTGGCATAAAACGTAAGACTAGTAGCGATAGAAGCGTCCGATTGACTGATTTGTTAGAGCGCTGGTCTCTCGCGGCAAAGAGCTGGGTTCAAATTACGGTACCGATATGCTCCAGTCTACCCAGCTGTAAATGGGTACTGAGTTAGGGAAGGAAAAGACAGCGAAGAAGGGAACAGATCACTCCACCTCTTGATGCTGGACTTAGTATGGTGAAGTCTCTAACACTTCACTTTCGTACGGCAGTATCTACTATGGGACAACTTTTACCTTTTTTTTTGTTTTTTGTTTTAAGCAGGGATGGACACCTGAGAGGATGGATCAACCAGAGCGAAGCTACAGGAACAATCAACATTCGTACCTTTTGGCGTTTGCTGAGGGAGACTGAACATCTGTGGCTGTGCCCGGTGTGCAATGATATCGATTCTGAACAACAATAACAATAACAATAAGAAACCAGTCACATAGTCGATCTGTTCGCTAAAGGACGGTTCACTTTACACATCAGAACTTAACAATGACCTTTGTTGTCTTTAATCAGGGTTTCTTAACCTGTGATTCAGGGGAGTCCGTGTACATAACCTTAAAATTTGATTTTTTTATTCACGAAAATTTTACTCGGAAAATTATCATATATTTCTGCTTTTAAAGACATATATTCTTTTTACACATTGTTTTTGTATTTCAGTATATGTAAGCTTAGCTATTTCTCATTGTAATAAAATGATTGTTTGTATGCATAAATCTTAATTACACGTCTATGTGCATTCTTTGTAGGAAGGGATCCGTTGCCTTCATCGGACAATCTAAGAGGTCTGTAGCTTTCACAGGGCAATCAACTGTATCCATGGCACAAGGAAGGTTAACAACCCTTGCATTAAATAAAGGTTTTTACTAAAGTAGATTTTGAAGTGATTTAAAAAAAAAAAAAAAAAAAAAAAAAAACTAGCGTGAAGTGCACAATTACCTGACGCAAAATTTTGATTCTGACTGTCCACTAAACTATCAGTTACAAAAATGTAATAAAACTGGTATTTCATTATCAGGTAAATTGATGAGGCGAAAGTAAACATGACGTAGGAAATGTTTAACCCAGGTACTGGAATCACTTTAAGACCACAAAGCCTTCAACAGGGACAAAACATACGAAAACAACACATAAACGACAGTGATAATTAATCTAAAGGTATAAGGAAAAAAAAAGCATAAGAATACCTGTAGTAATTCGCTGAAATTAATCCCCGTCAGAAGCAAGTGCCGCCTATGAAAGTATGGTAAATTGGTAATATAAAATGTACTATTCTAGAGTTAAAGTTCTTGGGTCCCAAGGGGTTAAAGTGCTTTTTTTTTAAATTTTGCTTTAAAATGTGAAACTCATAACTTTTAAAAAGATATCATGATTTACTGTTATTATTTCATGGCATTTTGACGTAAAAATTGATATCAAGCTGTCACATCTACTATTTGCAGGATACGGTCAAGATCAGAATTTAACCTCTGACCCCCAAAGAATGCCTAAAGCTATGATGCTAAGACGTCATTGGGCGCATCCAAAATTAAAACCTTCTAAATTCTACAGAACAAAATATTTCGCCAACAGGAAATGCAACAGATACATCAGACTGTGTCTATAAACAGACCAAAGTCTACCATGAGAGTGTCAGTGAATGTGAGAGCTCTTCCAACAGAGTTCTGGATCAGAAGGTTGACAGTTCCAATCCTTTGACCTGCCCATCAATTTCTCTGAACAAGACTAATGCTAATTTTGTGTCTAGGAAACTACAGACCACTGTGGATGAGACTTGTCCACACACCTTGATTTTAATAACAATACAGAATTCTCAAGAAAAATAAGACCTTCAGCTGAAGAATTCCACAGAGGTTTATCGGAAAAGCCGGAATTTATTCATTTACAGGAAGAAGATAAAGCTGATCAGATAAAGCTTTGTAATGAAGGAAAACTACCTGTCAGAGGTAATACGGAGTCAATTACTGGAGTGTCTTATTCGGGAGAAATAGTGACCTACCCAAAGAGTACACGTTTACCCTACCTGTCAATCAATAACAGATGTTCATCGGGTCTGACTCACGCTCAGCAGGTACCTCCTTGGGATAAATATCAGACAGGCAACTCTGAATTCGTGTGGGACGACAAACTCCGGACAATGAATCGAACAGAGCGATCTTTTTCTTGTAACAAACTTTTATGTTCCACTTTTCCGTGCACAGGTCCTGGCTTTCAGCCTTGCTGCGGCTACTCTGGAAAGCGTGGTCATAACAGGTCAAAATACACCTCAACATACAGTTATGTTTTAACCTCATTAGAGCCACAATGCAATTTTGAAAGTCTTCCCAGAGAATCTGGTTTTGTCTGCAAGCCTTCTGGTGAAGGATACCAACAGAAGGTTAGCATTCTACAAGATGACAGAAGCATGGACTATGTACCGGAAATACTTTCTAGCATCACAAAATCAAGTACAGAACACGCAAAGAAAGCTGATAGCAACAGAAATGTCTCGTGCAGGAAGGACGGTAAGTTTGCTCTCTGTGTCTTCTTTCTTCTTTCGCTCCATTACTCTCGGTTTTGTCTTCTGCTAGTACGTACGTCTTTTTGAAAGTTTTCACTGTCTATTTATGAATGTTATTAGAGGTAACTAACATGAGATTGTGCATAAGACTGGCAACTTCATCATATAACACAAATTGCTAAAGAAATCTCTGCTGCAAGAGCACTGATACTTTAATGCATGTTTACTGCAAGGTGACCAGCTGCCATGGTGGCTGCGTGCTCCATCAGGTGTGAAAAAAGGGCAAAGAATTGAAACAATGGAGGTTTAATCTATTATTTTATTTTCCAATGTGCTGGAAGCGGAAGGCGGGGCGTGAGAGCAACGCCTGGTATTATATCGTTTTTGTTGTTAAAAAAATTAATAAAAAAATAAAAACAATAAATTAATAAAATTTAAAAAAAAGATGAGAAAAGTGCTAAGTCACACCCCTTGTGCTAGTTCTACAAATTTTACAATGCAGTTATATCTTTACAAGATAGATACTATTAATCATTTTCAGGACAGTATCTATCAAGGCCGTATTTCAGTTAGCAAATTGCGCTCTGATATAACTGACGGACTTAAGTCTAGGTTGAAAGAGAAGTGCCACGCCACAAGACGGCAAAGCCCTCTAGGATAAAAAAAATTGCACTGTAACAAGGAAGACAGAAACATGTGGACGCAGATTTTAAAAACTAAAAATCGATTAAGTTATAAAAACTCTTTGCGCTCTTTACTTAAAGAGGAAACACAAATATTTTCAACATACAACTCTTACTAAGAGTACATTTTAAAATATTAAAAAAAAACAAACAAACAAACCCATTTACAGTTATCAGCCGTGATTCTGACACGAAATTTATCAAAGAAGACCGTCAGTCTACAGGTGTCTTCATCACGTGCACCGAACGCTGTACAGGTACACACTATCACCAGAGAACATTGTTCAAAGAAAGATCATCTTTCTTATGTCACCTTTGCCAAAATTTCGATGACTAACTTCATTGTACAGCCATGCTTGTTAGGGTTATTACCTGGATCACATTTCACACGTCACCTTTGACAGACGTTTCAAAGAAATCATCTTAAAGTGCAGGAACAGTTTCTTACAGCATATGGTGAACAAATACATTCTAACTGTGTCTTTTTATCGACAATAATAAACTCTTTAACTTTTAACGAGGACTTTATTGTATTGTGAATTCTCAGCTTTTGTTTACAATGACTGTATTTTATACGTTTAAAAAAGCAACTCATAATGAACTTCATTGTAATTATCGCCCTTTTTATTCACGTACTTTTCCTTCAGTGAAAGCAACAGTTATGTTTCTCAAAGTTAAATTAAGAATTAAAAGCTTACTTACTTAGTTGTGCCTCTTCTACCGTTAGGTGTAGAGGTTTGGAAGAGAGAGCGTCATACTATCCTATCGGCTGTCTTCCTCCTGGCCTGGCTCCATTCTAGTCATCGATCCTTCAGAGATTGTCTAATGTTGTCCTCTCAGCGGACTCTGGGTCGTCCAGGAGGTCTGGATTCCTGGCTCTTAGTTTCCCATAATTATTGTGGTATGTGATCTTCCTCCATTCTGCAGACATGGCCAAACCATCGTAGTTGAGACTGTTTTACATGGGTCTGCAGGGGCTGGGTTTTAAGATCTTGCCGTATCGTCTGGTTGCAGACTATTTCTCTTCTTGTTACTTCAAACACCTTCATCAGATACCTCATTTCTGAGGTTTCGGGCTGGCTTTTGTGGGTTATAGTCATTAAATCTTTCTGCCACATTTAACTTTTTTCTGAAACATTTATAAGGCATTGGTCTTGTTATGTATGCCTGTTTTCCTTGTTTTATGTCTGTTTGTACGATCACTGTTTTCTTTCTTCTTAAAAAAAAAATAAAAATAAATAAAGAAGTCTTACATTTTGTAAGAAAGGTGTCACGGATTGCCTCAACTGCTTTGCAGTCGTGGTCCACCAGTGACCAAAACGCAAGAGTATCTAAAATGGGTCGCCAAAGGTGTCTACCTTCGCACAAGATTACTTTTGGATGAGTTGTAGATAGAAGGGTAATGACGCTTCTATACTAAGGGAGTATCCCCAAGATGTTTCCGAAGTCAAGAACAATGCTGCATTGGCAGGGCAATTGTTAACTTATATCAGTCCGTCGTCTTTTGTGAAGAATGAAGCACTGGTTATAGCCTGTACAAGCCCCCCCCCCCCCCCCCCAGCTGGCGTAAATCTAGCGAAATTCCTTGTATAGGTATTTGCTCTCTCTCTCTCTCTCTCTCTCTCTCTCTCTCTCTCTCTATATATATATATATATATATATATATATATATATATATATATATATATATGTGTGTATATATATATGTGTATATATATATGTGCTGGGAGAGCACATGGATGCTTTGCTGCAGCATTCTTGCAAGGGAATCAGATGCCGCGATGGTTCCGTGTTCCAAAGTGATCCGGGTAGAGAAATGATTACCCTGTTAATATATATTTAAAACCACAAAATAATAACTTTTTTGCTGACGATCATGGCCCGCTAACGCAGATGCAAAAAGACTCCATAGATACACAGATGCGTTCTATACAATACATAATATATACAAAATGAACGTTCGTTCTTGTAAAACATAAGTAGTGAAAATCAGCGCAAATGTAAACGCATACATTAGTCATGTCAAGAATATTCAGCACAAACAAACCAAAGAGCTGCAGTACCTCAGAAAAACGTTCACAAAGGATAGTTGGATCGACAGGAAAAAAAAAAAAAAGAAAAAAAAAAATCAAAATGCTTAACAACCAATTACGTTGCTAAGGTACTTAAACATCGTCATATAGACAAGATAAATATTCTATTCATACCCACTATTTGCTGTCAAAATCAACACGTGCACTACCTCAAGCACGAGTAGGTAGAACACAAGGTGCGAGATCAGACGTTTGAAAAAGCAACTAATTTGACCATCAGAAAGTGGAAACACGTAAGTGGACAGGAGGTCGGTAGGAGCGACAACGAATTAGCAGCTGAACGAGAAATTGAAAATAAACTGGCATGTATTGCTCATTAAAATTCAGTCAGATTACTTGTGATCACATTACTTCAACAGAAGATCTGGCTACACGGATGAGGAACATTCGAACAAAGTGCAGATTGACGGAGTCAAGAAATCCTGAAGACATGCAACGGTAGTCCTATTGCAGATGTTGCAGTAGGGGAGTGAAGGGTTAGATTTGACTAAACTAGGTCAAGCTTTATGAGGGGGACCAGTAATCTTCGTCGTTTCCTGTGCCTTGCCTAGCTCAAGAACAGAGCCTGGTACTCATTTACAGCTTAGTAGACAGTTATGTTCATATTCTTCTTTACTATGTGGTGTAGAAACATGGACAATGAACAAGTAATTTGAAGAAAGAATTGAGGCTCTCGAGATGTGGATACATAGAAGAATGTGGTGCTTCTCATAAAAAGGGAAGAAAACAAGTAAAGAAGTCCTAGAAATCCTAGGAATGAAAAGAGAATTAATAAAGGAGATCAACATTAGACAACTAAAATATTTTGGCCATATAAAAAGACATAGCACCGGACGCTGAAGACCGTTATATAAAGCAAAGTTGAAGGCAAGCGTGCAAGAGGAAGACAGCGCTATAAGTGGGAAGATTACATCAAGAGATGGACAGGAAAGAGTCTATCGACTGCACCATCAAGACAATAAACAGAAGACGTTGGAGGTCCGTTGTTGCCGATGGCACCTGATGATAATGAAACTGTAGCGTGACGTAATCAGTTTTTGATATGACAAAGTTAAAAAAAAAGGCGGCCTCTGTCAAGAACGAAAACTTCTCTTCATGATGCTTGTTGGAAACTTATTGTTGGTGTGTTCTTTAGGGTTTTTGAAGACGATTATTGCCGTTATTATTATTCATTAAAGAGTTAATTCTTTATTTCTTTAAGTTCTAGTGTTGCGTTTTTATAAGGTTTTCCATAAAAGAATGTACCTATTTCTTTTTTTTCACCTACTTGACCAGTGTGTGAAGAGACATGCAACAATTACCGGTTGCAGCTCAACTGCGAAAGTTTCACTTGAAATATCCGCCGTGCGCATGCGCACTGTTTTTTTTATTGAGTCTTTGTAAGGTATGCTTAAAAACTTGCAGAGATTATCTTACTTTTGTGATAGAAAGCACCCTCGTACCACATCATGGGGGCCGAGAATATATTTTTTGAAAAGGGTACAATCTTTTATGGACACCCTGTATGTTTAGATTGTTATTATAATTATTCTAGTCTTCTTATGATTTTGCGCCAAGTGAACCTAGGGTCTGTTCTATTTAGATAACGTTCATTGTCGAATGTCAAACAACAACACCAAGGTCAAGGAACAGCGGTTAAAATTCATCAATACATGCAATAAATAAACTTCACCAAGAAGAAAACGCCATCATAGAGGGCTGGTCACATTAAATATTGAATAGTTTCTTTTGTGTGACATATACATTAAAACTGCGACAGCGGCCACTCCCCGGGCAACGGCTTTGACAGGCCGGCTAAACTAGATGAGGGTAGCCGAATGGTTATAAAACCTTCGGTGAGTTAGGGTCTGCCTACCCATGCATGCGAAGACTGGACTCGATAGACTGCGCGGAGGAAACCACCTGCTGGTTCAACGGGCATGACGGCGATTACCAGCAACGCGCTGTGGAGCGTAAGGAGCACGGCGAGACACGTAGAAAGCCCTGGTCATCCACTGCACCTGACTTCATCTCCAGTCATCTTGACTTGTCTTGCCACTGGATTCAGATGGATCCAGGCGAGAGAGTGAGGTCGGCGAATTGCGCAACTCTTCCTCACTTTAATCCAAATCACTGCGCAAGTCACTCTTTCATCCATTCATCCATCCAACCAACCACATTAAAACTACACACTGTACTTTCACATTAGACTATTGATCATATTCATAAACTCGCACAGACCTTTTGTGCGTTAATTTCAATTATCAGACTTTTAAAGTCTTCACAGTTTATATATCTCTTATATCACCGCGTTAAAGCTCATTTCAGTACACTAGTACACATTTTCTTTTGTTTGCATAATCATTTCAGCTTTTCTAGCATAATTCGATTCTGAGTTCATATTTTATTTTCATTTGGCTTACCACGCCATTTTTATTACTAGCGTATCAATTATTGATTAATCTGGTAAGTTGGCCAATACAATGGCATTCGACGACTATCGAATTATTTATTCATTTTTTACAAGGCACATTTAATCTCTGGACAATCAGGTCCTGAAATACACTTCTTATCAATAAATCTAAGTGGCAACGGCCACACTTTGCTATATACTATAAGGTGGTTAAAACCACATTAATTAAATACACTTCCTATCGGCCCGAAGGGCATAACGCAGACTACATGTAACTATGTATTTCGCGACATCGTCCTATACGTGACACGTCTTAGTGTGTCTCTAGTTGGGATGCTGAATGGTGCAATCACCCTTGCCGAAACTAAACCAGCCAAGATGATTACACACCATAAAGCAGTTCTCAACAATGCTTAACTATGCAACTGGAAAGGACGCAGTAACGTGAAGTTCGTGCCGGTCTTTGAGGAACAATAAAAGAACAAGGTTACTTCTCCCTGAGGATGTCGTAAGAGGTGACTAATATAAGCTTATGCATACGTCTGGCAAACTCATCATCTACAACAAATTGCTGAAGAATGCTTTCATACAGGCTTCCTGCAAAGGGTCCAGGTGCAGGTGAGGCTCCATGCTTGGTGAGCAAATGGGAAAATGAATGAAGGATATCCAAAAACTTAACTGTGCGCGTGGATATAGTACAATACCGTAAAGTGTAAATATATAATGACTGTGTTTAGACATCATCGCAATAATAGCATAAGCAATAGGGGAAATATCTAAGAACACCTGTTCAAATAAAATGGCCCGACTGTCTGAGAAGGTCTTGATCGCCCAGACCCAGCTTATACAAATATAATACAGATGACACAAACAAACAAACGTACTAACAGCTGTCATTACTCTTGTCCTTTGTTCCCATCATGCACTATTCTACTTATTCATCACTTTTCAGTTTCTGAAGGATCACAGCCCTTCAACAAACTTATACAGTCTTCCTGTCACGTGCCATCAGTTCAAGGTCAAGTCTTCCTGTCACGTGCCATCAACTCAAGGTTGTTCAATGTATTTCTAATTCCTTTCATGTCTGTCTCCAGTTCTCGTCTCCGAGTGTTCTTTGATCTCCCTCTGCTTCAATTATCCTGGTGATTCCAGAACAATGACTGTTGTATAATGCTATCAGCGGGTTTCTTCCGTGTGTGTTCTGTCCATCTCCAGCTTCGTGTTCCTGTGGCACTTGTCTGGTTCATGTCACCAGTTCTACATTTGTCATCTTGTCATACAATTTCTAGAGCAGAGACTCCGACGCCTAGCTGAGCCACAATTGGATGAGGTCCAGTGCGGATTCCGAGCAAACCGAAGTACTCAAGACCTAATCTTCACACTCAGACAGCTGAGTGAAAAGGCCCTTGAGTATAAGAGTGAGATCCATCTTTGTTTCATAGATCTGGAAAAGGCGTTTGACAGGGTCCCCTGGAACACACTTTGGGACTGTTTGGCAAGGAAGAATATTCCAGCACTTCTGATTCATGCTATACAGAGCTTCTACAAGTCTTGCAGAAATTATGTGAGGACAGCAAACCATAAGTCAGAAGAGTTCAGGACCACCACTGGTGTAAGACAAGGTGATAACCTATCACCTTACCTCTTCATACTCCTTATGGACGATGTCATCAAGGCATGTAAGGAGAGAACAAGAAAGTATTCAGTGGGGTACTGGAAGATGAGACAGGTCTATATTTCGGAGCTGGCATTTGCTGATGATGTTGCCCTGATTGCTAAATCAGAGGCACATCTCCAATCCAACCTGCAAGTCTGGAAGGAAGAGCTGGAGAAGAGAGGGATGGTCATAAGCAGCTCTAAAACAAAATCCATGGTGATATCACGAGAAGAAAGAAAACATCAGATTAAGTTGGAGAACAGGTCCTGGAGCAGGTCGACCACTTTAAATATCTCGGAGCTTTTATAGACCGAAAGGGAGGCATCAAAGAAGAGTTGGCCACTCGAAAAGCAGCGGCTGGGAGACTTTTTCAGGCCAAAAATCGTGGATTCCTCAGCAAGAAAGAGGTCGGTAAGAAAACGAAGATGGCTGTATACCGCTCCACCTATGTCCCAGTCTTGACATATGGATGCGAGTCGTGGGCAATGACTACAACCCACAAAAGCCAGATCTAAACCTCAGAAATGAGGTATCTGAGGAAAGTGGTTGAAGTAACAAGAAGAGACATGGTCCGCAACCAGACGATCCGTCAAGGCCTAAAATCCCATCCGCTGCAGACTCAAATAGAACAGTCCCAACTAAGATGGTTTGGCCATGTCTGCAGAATGGGAGAAGATCGGCTACCACGACAAGCATGGGAAACAAAGAGCCAGGGATCCAGACCTCCAGGACGACCCAGAGTCCGCTGGGAGGACAACATTAGACAATCTTTGAAGGACCGAGGACTAGAATGGAACCAGGCCAGGAAGAAGACAGCTGATAGAATGGTCTGGCGCTCTCTCTCTTCCAAACCTCTACACCTCACGGTAGAAGGGGAACGACTAAGTAAGTAAGTAAGTCATACAATTTCAATTCAGTTCTTTTTTTTTTCGCCTGCAGTCTTTATGAAAGTCTGTAGCTTCTTGCTTGTTTTTGCCGCTCTCCATGTTTCATAGCCATACAATAGGACTGACTTCAATCAATCAATCAATACCCTTTACCTCCCCAAGGAGCATAGGCCTTCAACAAACACATGCCAAGTCTTCCTGTCCCGTGCCATCCGCTCAAGTTCTTTCCATGTTTTCCTCCTCACTTTCACCTCTGTTTCCAGTTCTCTTCTCCATGTGTTTTTTGGTCTACCTCTGCCTCTCTTTCATGTGGATTCCAGAACAAGGACTGCCTTGTAATGCTATTAACAGGTTTCCTCAATGTGTGTCCTATCCATCGCCAGCGTCTTCTTCTCAACTCTTGTTCCACTGGCACTTGTCTGGTTCTTGTCATCAATTCCACATTTGTGACTTTGTCATACCATTTCAGTCCTTCTATTCTACGCAAGCACCCGTTTATAAAATTCTGTAGCTTTTTAATTGTTGTTATTGTTGCTGTCCATGTCTCAGAGCCATACAATAGGACTGACTTGACATTTGAGTTGAAGATTCTTTTTACCACAAAACTTCAATAATGACTGACTTCACAACTGAGTTGACTGACTTCACAACTGAGTTGACTGACTTGACAACTGAGTTGACTGACTTGACAACTGAGTTGACTGACTTGACAACTGACTTGACTGACTTCACAACTGAATTGACTGACTTCACAACTGAGTCGACTGAATTGACAACTGAGTTAAAGGTTCTGATTTTTTTACCATTCACTATTTTACCATTCACTGTTTGTTTGTGTGTTTGTTTTGTCCAATGAGATGTTTGACCTGAGCTAGTTTCTGCAAATGCTTTTTCACGTTAATTTTTCTGCAGGGCTTCCGGACGCTCTGACGTCATTAAAATGCCCAATACACGACAAATGATCTTATTAGAACTACAATTCCAGTATTATCATCTGTCTCCCCCCACCCCACCTAAATTGAGACCAAATTTTGACGAGTTAAATAATGTAACGTTCTGTCAATGACGAAATTTAACGAAAACATTAAACAAGGTCATGAGAAGCGAGCTACCTTGCTAAACAGGTATGAACAGGTGTCCCATTCTTAAATCCAGTTGAACTGTGATATAAACAGCAATGGCTCTCAACTTGCGGTACCGGTACACACATCTCCGGCTGTGCAAGATGTCCTCTCTGTTGAATTACGTAATATGTTTATTCGCATACACAATAGACTCTTATGTGACTCGTGTGTTACTAGCCTTTCTTTGTGTGTGAAAGCACATACCATTTTTATGATTAAACAAGTAAAGAGGAAAAAAACTAGTTTTAAGGAACACTGTTATTGTTGTTACCAAATGGACTTAAAGAAAAAAAACCAAGACATAAAATAAATGTTCCATTCATTCTATTGCATAGACTACAGTGTTTCTCAACCAGTGTTCAGGGGAACCATAGGGTTCCGCAATTCATCCTCAGGGGTTGTGGGAGAAATCTAGAATAAATAAATAAAAAGTTTGAAATACCATGAACAGTTTCAAATATCGCACTCATTTAAGGTTATATTGACTTGTTTGTGTCTATGTTCGTTTCGTATTGTATCGATAAATATAATTCGCACATGGTTGTATGATCAATAAGGATCTTCTATTTATTTAAATTTAAAGAAACACGATTTCTGTCTCAGTAATTGTGATATCGACGAGATAAATACAAAAGAGGTTACAACCATGAATGGCATTAAAAGTACAATTGTTTTAAGAGCTCCACATGACAGAAAACTGTATTAAAATATATGTGTACATTACATCCAAGTGTCAAACAAAACACATTATTTTTCCTTTCAGCTTCTCTCGTTTTCACTTCATTCATCTGTTATTATGTTCTGACATTTATCAGATATCGATATTCATCTGTCGCGCTTTTGTTTCGTACGACATTCGTTTAATGACTATAATACATCCCGTTTGAGATATTTCTTTTTTGAAGCAGAACAACACGGAGAAAATGTATCAATATTATTGTGCATTGTAGCGAAATCTGTGAAACAATCGCTAAATTCAGTAAGATTTTACTCCTATGATAATAAATAAACCCGCCCGTGTGTGTTTGCCTATCGTCGTCTTCAACGCCAGTAGAGCGCTGAATTGTATGCAGCAGTAATGCTTAGATAATGATCCCGCCGTCAAATATTATACGCTTTCCTAGTTTCGTCCTTGAGACTAACAATTAACTTGTGACAGAACTGCGACACCAAACTGCCGTTCTGAATTAACGTACGATTTTAACTTTAACGCCACCAATAGTAGCAATTCGGACATTTTCCAGAAGTGTAGAACGAGACTGCAGTAAGAATTAACGCAAATATTACCATCGCCTTGCAAACCCCCTCTTCGCTCGACCCGCCGTTCTCTGTATATATCCACGCTGTTAGATGCGACACAGCCCAAAACACACACACAGTCGTATTCAGGCTAAAAAGTAACTATAAGGTAACATGCGGCCAACGCGTTGTCGATTTTTTGTGACGTACTACAAAAGCGCTGTTTTGTTCTGAATGAGAACGACAGTTAAGAAAAAAATAAAAAAATAACGATTTAACGTGGGAATTTTTGAAAATACAGTACGGATAGGGGAAGAAAAGGAGTATATGACTAGTGTCACGAGTTCGTGTTTACAGATTTGAATTGGCAAGATAGAAAAATATGTTATTTGAGGAAATGAAGAATAAAAACGATACTAGTAAATATAATAAATAAAAGAATAAAAAATAGAACCACTGTGTGACAGACAGCAACATGATTACTAATTACTTGTCAGAATTATAAACTTGTAGGATATAACTGAGATATTGACGAAGACAGATGGACGAGCAGACTTGAATCTTTCTCAGTTTGCCCTGTAGTGGGGATAGAGGGAAAGTTAGTCCAAGATTTGAAAATTGAGTTCAGTTTTGAATAAAAAGACGCTAGAAGCCAAACAGTCCCTGATTGGCTGGAGACTAATATACTAACGGAGGGATAAAACTAATTTGTAGTTAGTGTTCGGGACCACTTGTAAAAGAAAATTTCTACACTAAAGTTGTTCTACAAGCAAGATAATAGTACTATCTTGACTTTGCTGATCTGCACCAGCAAGCGATCTGGATTTGACCATATTTATCGCAAATCAAACTTATTAGTGTTAATATTTCTCTGATGCGGGTTTCATCTATGACTCAAAGTGAGCCCAGGTCAACCTATACCTATCTATATTTCTGCATCTAAAGAACTGAGGCAGTATCGACCGTGTGCCTCCGTGTTATATTGCAAGAGCAGAATCCTTACTTGGCAGTGGAGGCTGGTGATCTAACCAAATTTCATCCTGCATACCAGGCACCACTCAGTTAAGAAATTGTCTCCGGGCACTTGATATATCAAACTCAACTACTCTCAGTTCCAAAATGTGTATTAGATAATTCAGATTGTGATGAAGACAAACGTTCTTGTAATCAATACCCATTCATAGGAGCAAGAATAAATTGACACTGTTCCAGATTGACACATTTAATTACAGTTATGAATAAGAATATACTCAGTTATAAATTGAATTAATTTTATGTAAATACTTTGAATTATTATTTTGAGTTCAATATTCCGGTATACACAAAATTGTGATACTGGAACAAATAAATTGTAAAAAAGATTTCACATTTTAAACTTAACTCTGGGTGTTGTTAATTACTTTTCATAGAGTTCTTAAGTGTATTTGTTGTCATTTTATTATACCACAATTTCATTACCCTAGACATTAGACGTAGCTGTCAGACATACTAGTCAAAAATAAGTCTGAGTGAGATCTTAGGGTGGTAGCAGAAAGGTTCTCTGAGAACACACCCTTATTATCTATTAGACTCAGAGGCCTTCACAGCTTGACCTCTCTCAGTTACACTATAACAATAACACCAACATTCATAACATCTAAACCCACCACATGCATAATGACAGGTGACAAACTATGCAGTATGTAGATACCATTTCTTTACCAACCCATTTTCTTAGCAATAATTTAGCAGGAATAGAATTCCATTTCAAAGCTTCCTCTGGTTGTGGAAAGTTATCTAAGACAAGGGGTTTGTAAAAAATGTCAGCACAAAACATGTTTGGTACAGTATAATTTCCGCACAAAGGTTTTTCACCAAACCCTAAGGGAGGGGGGGGGGGGTTGATTCTCTCCCCCTTCCCCCCTAACCGGTATCTACGGCCCTGGATACCACTAAACCCAAATACTGTACGTAATAATTTTTGTAGAGGCTAAGTTGTAATTTCTGACAATGCAAGAACAATTAGATATTTATTCTTTCATTCGCAAATCACCTGCGGGCGCACAATTAAGCCTTGACGAGCACAATTGTGCCCGCGGGCACCATGTTGAATATCCCTTATCTAAGGAATTTCCGTCTGGTAAAAACGTAGAGGCACAATATAAAAGTGATGGCCATTTATCGTTAAGCAGTAATTCTTGAAAAAAAAAAGAAAAGAGAGAAAAATAAATTGACGAACGATATCATGAAATACAAGATTAAGATAACTGGCCAAAAACTTTTGTTATATGCAATAGAATGAATGAGAATATGTATTTTCAATTTTCTTTCAGTGCATTTGGTAACAACAATTGAACAAAAAAAAGGTATCTTACACTTATTTTTTTCTTTTACTTGTTTTATTATTTAAGTCATAAAACGAATATTAGTTGTACGGGACGATCATCTCTTCTGCTCAGAAATATTCCCTTTTAAATAAAGTGCACTTTGTTAAGTTGAAACAGCGATTGTAAAGCTCACAATAAAGCTCGTCATTACTAGAGCTGTGTTTAATACAAAAGACTCGCTGACTTATTTGTATGAAGAAACATTCAGCAAATCACCATTCACCATCCGGTGCTCAAAACAAAATCTATATTCGTAGTTAAATAATAATTTAACTCACTTTGGAGCCCCTTATTTTAGAGGCGTTATATTCACCTTATTTTGTATTGTGTTCGTTATTATATCCAATCGGCTTGGACAACACAGGTTGAAACGTGACAGACTAAAATGTACCAAGAAGGGGTGCTGCAGGCAAAATTTCATCTGTGTGCGGTGAGAGGAATATACGAGGGTAAGTCAGAAAGTAAGGTTCCCTATTTAATTACCACCGACGTACTGCACGCAGTAAGATAGCTTTTTTGCTGACAAGAAGTTCAGACCTTGACCGCTAGGTGGAACCACAAATCAAGCCCTAGCTTCGCCATTTTCCTGAACTAAGCAGTTGAACAATGAATACTGCACTGTGTGAGTGGAGAAAGGAAGAGGTACGATCAGTTTTTCGGCCGACTCAAATTCAGAATGAACTTGAAGCTGTGTATGGCCCGAACGTGATGAGTGTGCAGAATGTGAGAAATGGTGTCGTGAATTTAGTGGCGGTCGAGTTAGTGTGACAGGACGAACCAATGAGCGGGCGTCCTTCCACGTCAGCAAATCTTGTCACTGTAAATAAGTAAGTAAGTAAGAACAATTTAATCTTTCACATGGCACAATCTGGGACATTGTTCACGACCGTTTAGGATACCGAAAAGTGTGCAGCAGGTGGGTCCCTCGGCAACTGAACGAGGACCACAAGAACAACCGTATGGGTGCGTCCCTCACCCCATCTCCTCCGCTTTCATGAATATGGTGAGGATTTCTTGGAGCAAATCATTACTGGAGATGAATCGTGGGTATACCACTACTGTCCTGAGACAAAAGCCCAATCCATGGCGTGGAAGCATCCTGGGTCGCCTACTGTAAAAAAAATTCAAGACATCGACCAGCCCTGGGAAAATCATGGCGACTGTGTTTTGTGACATGCATGGTGTGCTTCTGTTGGATTTCACCCATCGTAATGCAACAATTAATGCTTCTGCTTATCAGGCCACTCTCAAGAAACTGAAGAGGGCTGTTCAACGCAAAAGGCCTCAGATGTCAGCCAAGGGGGTGCTGTTGTTGCATGAAATGCCGACCACACACAGGTCGTGACACAATGAATCTTTTGCAAAGCTGGAACTGGGAAACTCTTCAACACCCGGCCTACAGCCCTGATCTGGCACCTTCAGATTTCCATCTCTTTCCAACGATGAAAAAAACACCTGCGTGGCAACCGGTTCCAATCAGACGATGATGTCAAGCACGAAGTGAAAAATGGCTGCGTGAACAGGATCCCGCCTTTCTACCGACAGGGTTTTGATTCATGGATTTCCCGCCTAGACAAGTGCTCAACAGAAAGGGCGACTATGTTGAAAAATAGTGTAAAGGTGTATCTTTTTGAGACATATAACTATTTCAGTAAAAATAAGGTTTTAAAAGAGTACGTGAGTTGGGAACCTATTTTCTGACTTCCCCAATATTTTGAGCGTCAACAATTTGAAACGCGACATATAAATACAATGCGATTTTGGTCTTAAAGAAAAGTGGTGAAATTCTGAAACACTACAATATACTGTATATATATTTTTTTTCTTCAAAAAAGGTATTAAGAACATATTTTTGAGAACCAATGAAGTTCAGGCTGCAGTGAAGGTTAATACCCTCTGCTATTGGTTCGTTATTTGATATGTCATTTCCTCCTTTAATACACTTAAGATGAATGAGAGTTCTGCAGTAACGGTGATGACGATTTCGGTCGCGTTGTTTGTGTGTGTGTGTGTGTGTGTGTGTGTGTGTGTGTGTATATATATATATATATAATATATATATATATATAATATATATATATATATATATATATATATTTTATATATATATATATATATATATATATATATATATATATATATATATATATATATATATATATATATATATATATATATACAGGTGTTTAAGGGATATCATAAAACAATTAAGATCGTATACCGTATCCTTGAGGTAAGACGAGCTACACCTTTCACTTCCCACCGACTTTTTTTAAGTGTTGATTTTTTTCAGTAAAGACAATATTTGGCAAAACGATGACCTTCAAACCCATACCATTCTACCTTTTGTATGTGACTTATGAAAAGTGTTAATTCACTAGCCAGGCCATGGCGATAACGAGCAAGTTTTTCCATACATCTCACAAAACTGGAATCTTATACGGATGTTATTTTCTGCTAACATATTTTATGGTTATGTTAGGGAGAAATAGTGAAAACTAGTAACCAAGAGGATCGGAAAAGTCAAGTATGGTTATTAGTTTTCAAACAGCAGGGTTGTCACATAGAGATTTATGATCAATAAATTTTCTATATTCCTTTCTTTTCTTTTCTACCCGTGTTCTACTTTATTATCGCTCTTTTATCCTTTTCCTGTTTTTCGCATTCGTTCGTTTACGACTAAATATATTTTCCCATTCTGACTTTGCCGTTTCTTTTCTCATGCTAGTAACGCATGTTGTTGCGTAATGTGTCAGTCCTTGGACGAGACGAAATAGCGTGAGAATTCATTCCGTCAGACATAGAGAGCAGACATTAATATCTAGTAGTGTTGGGTGATTCAGTGATAACCGCTTATTTCATTTCACTAGCTAGATTTCTTTGCAGAATAATATTTTATAACTAACTTATAACTGCACTGATTCATCATTGAGTATTGACAAAATACGTATGTATTTCTAATTCATGATGATTGATTTTATTAATATAACTTATTTCACGGAAATTTAAACGATAAGACCAGCCTACGCTTGCAGTTTATTATGTAAGTTATAACCGAGGAATAGTATGTATAAGTATTTTATATGTGGTTTTCTCTTTATTCAGTGAAACTGGGGTAGCCCAACTTTGCCAGCGTTTTAGTACATGAGAAATATCTGTGAAGAACTAAAACATTTTTTTCTTAAAGACTTGGGTGTATAAAGTAAAACCTGTCTGGCACTGCGTTGGCATCCAGAACGACAGAGTACCCATGTCATGAACGTTAAGATTAAATGAAGTAATGGGCCTATCGCGCCTGATTTAATTCTTCCTGAGAAAAACTTAAGTACATTCCAGCCCGTGTGGCAAGTAAAATATTACAATCAATAACCTTTCCGACACTGTTAACAAATTGTGGTGTGACCAAGAATTTTACCTTTGATCGTAGTTACAAACCTGACATTTTTCCTACGTAGTGGAAACCTCGTGATTCTGACACTGTGAGCCCGCTTAAAACTAATTCTTGCCTCGTGATTCAATTGACACTAACCTTAGTCTGAAAAATATTCGCATGAAGAGGACGCTCCCCGGAACCATTGGATGAACCCAAAAATCTGCAGAGCTGGGATCCGCTTCATGAAAAGAAAGACAGATTAAAGTGTGTGGGTGTCCTAAAGTTTGCGCCAGACGGCGAACAACAGCGCGATTGTAGGTAAGAATGTATGTCAGGGCCCTGATGAATGAACAGAGAGAAAGCAGGAACGAGTAACTCTTTTATGGTATACCAAATTTCACCCACTTTGTATTTCTTTATGCAAGTTTTTGTTGCTAACAATATTTTCCTTAGGATAGATTAGAGTATCAAAGTCTGTTCATACCTTTAAAAGGGAAAAATCTTAGACTAAAGCATATGTATCCGTGACTTTTTTGGGCTATCACTTTTCTTCTAACCGGACTTTGGGCTATACATCGAGGGAAAGGATCATACCAATGGGTCTATCATTCTTGTAGCAATTCATTGACTTTATGACTATTTGTACATGTTTGATGTAATTTTATGTGTTGTGATGGATTTTAGTATGATAATTAAAATTCAATTAAACTTAATCAGTGTGTTGGTCAGCTCGTTCCAAATTATCTATATTTTCATTTGTCATAGTTTCACGTCTGTGCGTCTATTGTAGTCACTTATGTGTGTGTATGTGATATATGTATATATATATATATATATATATATATACTATATGTATACTATATGTATATATATATATATATATATATATATATATATATATACTAGATATATATGATGCTAGACGGTCTTAATCTGTTGTAGATGATAGGCTGACTGAGAGAAATCATCTCGAGGGTCAGAGACCGACTCTAATATTTTTCCTCCACCTCACTCGTGAAATCTATTTCTATTTATCATCTCACTGAGATATCACCTGTTTCTATTGCTATTCAGAAGGGACCAAATCTAAGTCTTAATGCACCTATCACAAATCTACGACAAGGGTTAGCACTTATTCTGCCTCAATAGCCTTACTGTTTACATTCTGTTTCTTCATCACAGCTTTAGCTCCAGATTATAGCTACTGACATTCTGGTTTTTCTTATTTTTTCTTTACAGCTGTAGCTCCACATTATTGCTGCTTGCGTTCTGTTTAAATTTCTGTTTACAACTTTAGCTGCCCGTTATTGCTGCTCGCGTTCTGTTTAAGTTTCTGTTTACAACTTTAGCTGCACGTTATTGCTGCTCGCGTTCTGTTTAAGTTTCTGTTTACAACTTTAGCTGCACATTATTGCTGCTCGCAATTATGTTTAAGTTTCTGTTTACAACTTTAGCTGCACGTTATTTTTGTTATAATTCAGTTTCGTAAGTGAATTTTTTTATTAACCTTTTTCAAACCAACATTAGCCTCACATTGAAGCTGCTAAACTTGTTTTATTAGCCATTTTAACAACAACAACATCAGCCTCACATTGTTGCTGCTAACATTTCTGAGATTGTTCTTAAAAACCTTTCATACTCTTTCATCATTCTCCCCGAGAATCATGCATGTAGGCCCCTTTTCATTAAGCCTGTGCAAAGAACTTCATGGGATTCTGAAGAGACGGCTTCTGTAGCAGTTTATCTTAGATAATGAGGTTCCCATGTTTCACATACATACGATGGGACACCTATTTAAATGGTATGGCAATTAAATTCACTAATGTAGAACTGACGGAATGAACCGACAAACTCGAATGGAACCGAAGTTTTGGACAAGAATCAGATGTTCATGAGGACACACATTATGAAAACTAACTGATAACATTACAAGGCAGTCTCTATTCCTGATTCCCCATAGAAAGATAATTAGAGGGTGACCAAAAGAAAACAAAAACAACTCACACATAGAGAAGAAAACTGGAGACCAATATAAAATGTACAAGGAGGGTACGGAAAAAACCTTGATCAGATGGCACAACCTTGATCAGATGGTACAACCTTGATCAGATGGTACAACCTTGATCAGATGGTACAACCTTGATCAGATGGCACAACACAGCACAGTTTTTTTTTTTTTTTTTTTTTTTGATGACCCGTTCTCCACGGGAAGGAAGCAGAAAGGTATTGATTGATTGATAATGCTGCGAGCACCTTCCGCAATTTCACATTAATCGTCTTTTACGACACGCATGTGGGAGCAGTGGTTCTATACTTCTTTGCCATCCTAGAGACCCCTGGCATCCCTTGATGATTTTAATGACTCTAGCAATATTTGATTGTTGCTAAATTCTGTTGTTTAGTTTTTCTAAACATGAACTACAATTTTATCATGCTGATTTTATCCCCGTTCAGTTTTAAAAATTAACTTTACTTCAAATTAAATCATCATTCGTAAGAACCGTTTGGATCCTGCAGACCCAGGTCTGACCTCATTTCAACTCAGAATCCTCCATGGACAGTAACTGTTATTTGATCTAGCATGTTTTCTATACCCGACTTCTTCAAGGTTATGAATGAATGACCGAGCGAGAACACTCAAGATCATGTACACACGGTGAATGAAGAAGATATCTGTTACACAGGTCTTTGTGTGTGTTTAGAACCTTCTGTGAGAGCCCAACCGTTTTATTCCTGTGCTTGTTATTAATGGTTTTGCTATACATATGTCCTTTCTATCTACTATTCGTTACTAACTTTCACAGGCTCTCGGGTTGCTAATATATATTCTACAATTTTAATCCTCGAATTTAACCACAGTCTCCAGGTGCATCGTCAATTCGAACTTTCACTGAAGGAAATATAATCATAAGTTAATAGATTCATCAATAAGTATATCAGTATTACACTTTCACGATCACTAAAACATAAAGCATGTGTAAAGGGCAATTTTTACTATCTTGCAATATAATACATTTATATTCTTATTATGTTCGCAAATATTTTGTAAGCAAAGTATTTCCTTTTTAAGTGCTTAAGGAGAAGTCATTTTTGGGTTGCTTCCCTTGAAAATAGTTCTGTCATCTTCGATCGGACTCCGCAGACGACTCTAGGCCTACTGCGATTTATTCTGTGGCTGGGTAGGAATAGATTGTTCTTGCTTCAGTATATCTATGGCCTGAATTTATACGTAGTGTTTGTATGAGTAGGACGAGTCTGTCTTATATATGGATATCTTTGCATTTCTAAGTCGAACTAATTTGGTTGTCGCTAGAAAAGGTCAAAGGCTATGCAGCGGAAGTATCGCTAGCAAGGGGTGTGATCCATGGCTGTCATCCTGTGAGGATGCCGAGTTTTGTTGTAGCAGGCTTTTTGCCGAAATAGTGATCTATATATGGATGGGGAAAAGTGATAATCATTTAGACATGTTGTATGTACTTTACCCCAGTGTTTATTCTCTTTTGCCAAGGAATGGCAAAGTTATATTTCGCATAAAAAGGTAAAACCACAATTTATTATGAACTTGGGCTTCGCCATCGTTGTTGATAAGCAGATGCACAGTGGTACTTTTAAAAAGAATATCCATTCAAAGGAAGAAGACATTCCTATGTATCAGCACTGGATTGTATGATATTATTCAATTACCTCTATGAGAGAACCTATGAAGAAATGAGGACATTTAATGAATGACTAATTTTGGTCTATATTCTATAGTGAGTGAAGCTCACGAGAGAGAGAACAGCCATGTTGAAATTCATATACTTTGTATTTATCGAGTGAGAAAAAGGGATGCCTGTACTATCGCTCGATGAACCAAGAGATCACTGCTACATGTGAGAACCCATGTCTGGGATTCCTATATTATGAAATATATATATATTGAACTTTACGTGAAGGAATATTCGCTAGACGAGGTTAGGTCTAGGAGCCTTCCTATGTATTGGTTATGGTCTGACGTGCCCAGTCAGTAAAGCCAGATGATTTACATGATGGAACGCTGAATGCTTATTTACGAATGCTCCATTATGATATTTGCCAAGCATGAATGCTAACTTAAGATGATATTCCTGTGATCAACATTATGCTGTCTATGTCGACATTTGTTCCTGTAACCATACACGTACTGTCCAAGTGTGCGTCCCATTAAATGTTATAAAAAGACCACCGTAGTTCCAGTACTTCTTGAATTCGAACAGTGTGAGTATGAGTGATGTACTACCAACCTGTCAACTCTATCGAATCATTCTACCATTCGCGTACTGACATTCAGATACACACTCATTGTTTACACTCACATTCTTGTCGGAGCCTCATCACGTTCCAGGACAAGATGACCTGTATGACCAAAACTGTGCTGGGTTTGATGAGTTGACAATCGTTACACTTTACTACACCAGTCCCAACATCTACATTTATCCACTGGTGGACATTCACATCATTTAGCAAATAAAGCATGATTCAACAACTAGTAGCCAGTATGAGTTAACAAACTACACACAAAGAAAGAGTTTAACAACTGGTGTGCCAGCTTCCTGGGTCAACCTGCACAGTGACCATATTGAGAAGTAAACTACTGAGACCAGACGTTCCTTGGGGTCTGTTACGACACACAAATACATCAGCAGTACAACTCTACAGTGATGTCAGCGTGACCTGTCCTGTCGAGAGTATGCAGTAACTAGGTCAGGGTTTGTTGACATTTGGTTCATTGGACATTTGCCATACAACTGACAGTGTTACACAGCGAGCTTGGTTGAAACATAGAACATTACACATCAGGACTGGAGAATATTTGACAGTGTTTGCGAAAGAAAATGTTATTGAACTGAGAAGTCCTACATTGATTGTTATCATTCAAATCAACGATGGAGCTTCTATTTCTGTGTTGAATTTAAAATAATTAGACCAGAAGTATTTGTTTAATAAAGTACCACAGTACTGTACTATTAGGCAGTGTAACTGAGCCTTCATTCCAACACATTCTTTCTGCAACACTCTATTTACATCATATTGCCATACTATTTATGCATTTATGTATTTATGTTTAACTATTTATATGTGATATTTGTTTGTATCCAGCGGGTTGTTGTTTCGGTTGGGCGGTGTCACACAGCAGAGTATCCCACGTAATAGAGGGTCTGATGTGTGCGTTTCTATAGGTGCAATTTTCTTCATTGGAATTTGCTGCGACAGCTGTTGCTATTAGTGTTAGCTGTGAAGTCTGTACTCATTGTTGTTTTTGTAATATTCCTCTGTTCTTTAGTTTGTTTTGATTTGTTTGTAATTTGTTGGTCTACCCTATTCTATCTTTCAGTTCTATTCTCAATTTATATTTATATACTGTGGCGTTATTTGTATTTGTTATCCTCTTGCGGTTTATCTTTTATTGTTTTTTTTCCAATTTTATTTATTTCATTTCCGCAAATGTTTTCATGTTTTTCTGTATAACTGTTTTGTTTTGTGCCTGATCGACATACACTATTTAAAATATAGTTGATCATATAAATTGATGTACAAGAATCAACTGATAGTTAATTGCTATTACTAAAGGTACACAGTTGATGATATAAAACACTATTTCTGGTGCACTGCACTTATATTATAGAGTGAACCAGCAACTTATAGCTGTTATTATATAAGGATTTATACAAGACCTTTGTAAGGCTTGTTTCCCACAGTGATTGGGATAGTTAAGTACTATTTTTCACAGGTTACAAAGTTATCATACAAAGTCTTTGATTAAGACTAAGAAAGTAAATTTATTTACTTTTGCAAATTACTGATCTTATTAGACAAGATGTCTACCTTGGATTATTTTATCACACAAGGCAGGGCTCTTGATAAGACTGGTCAGCAGTTAGAAGAATGGGCAGTTGCTCAATATGACAAAGCATTGGCTGCTGAAGAAAGAAAAGCATTGATTGAAGAAAAGAAATTAGAAGCTGAGGAAAGAAAATTACAAAGAGAGGATGAACAAAAGAAATTGCAGATACAGACTGATGAAAAAAGATTCCAGATGGAAATGGAAAAAGAGAAAAGAAAAGATGAAGCTGCTGCTGAAGAGAAAAAATTACAGGCTGCTGCAGAAGAGAGAAAATTACAAGCTGAAGCTCAAGAAAAAAAAGCAATAAGAGAACATGAACACCAAAAAGAACTTTTAGCATTTGAGTTAGAAAAGTTAAAGTTAACAAACATAAGTAATGTTAATCAAGCATCTAGTGGTAATGGTAAACCCTTTACTTACAAGGTCAAGGTACCAGCGTTCAACCCTTCCAGTGATGACATAACATTCTGGCTAAACAGATTTGAACGCTCGTGTCGAGCACATAATGTGGACAAATCACAATATGCTAACCAGTTATCAGAAAATCTGAAAGGTGATTCTCTGACTAGTTTAAGTTTGGTTGAAGAGGCTGACAAAGATAACTATGATGTTATTAGGGCAGCCTTATTAAAGAAGTATCAGTTGTCTGAAGAGGGTTATCGGAAGTTGTTTAAGACAATGGTGCCTGAGGCAGGTGTAGAATTCTCAGAATTCATTGCAAGAACACGTCTTACATTTGATCGTTGGATTGAGCTATCCAAAACAGAAAAGACTTATGAAGCCCTTATGGACTTGATACTCAGAGACAAGATTATGTCAAGTATAAATAAACCTTTCCTCGAATTCTTACATGAGCGTAAACCTAAGTCTCTAAAAGAAATGGAACAGTATTGTACCCAATACGTCACTGCACATCCGGACGTAGCTATTAGCAACAGTAAGGTTAAAGAAGGTATGCCAGTTGCTTCTGCAACACCATACAACCCTAATCACTCTCACAAATTCCAAGGACCTCAAAATAAGTTTAATAAAAAAGGTAACTATTACAGTTATCAGAACCAAGGTAACCAATCATTTCAGGGTTCTTCTTCGAATACCTGGAGAAGAGCTGACAGCCCTCGATTCAGGGGTGGTCATAATTACAGGAACTTTCGCAAAGGAAGTCATTCTAGAAACTATCCAAGTTTTCCTTCATGGAGACAACAGGATCATAATTACCGAGATACTCATTATAATGAATATGATGATAGTAACCAAAGGAGCTATGATTCAAACCCGAGTAGAGGTTATAATAGTGGAAACAATGATAAGTACAGAGGCAATAATAACAGAGGTAGAGCACAATTCAAAAAACATAAAGCTCATTACCAGGCGAACTCTGCACAGCAAGAGTCCCACGAAGCCTATAAACAAAATAAAGATAATGATGACTCTAATAATATGGCATGTGCCGCTTTTGATTTTGGGAGAGCATCTCAGTGCCCCCAATGCAAAACATTATTTGAGCCAACCACAGTGTCTACTTTAAGCTGTGGCCATCCTCTTCCCGCTCTTCCTGCGTCAATCGCGCATGATGGGAGAGGTTCTCTTGTCTTACACAAAGGTTTAGTAAATGACAATCCAGTCTCAGTACTTTTTGATTCTGGATGCACAACTATTGGGGTTAGGCAGTCACTCATAGATCCTTCTCATTCTACAGGCAAAGTAGTCAAATGCGTAACATTTGGCGGCACCATAGAGAAATACTCTACCGCTATCATTAGGATTGCTACTCCTTTCTTCACAGGAGATGTACACGCATGTCTTTTGCCGGATCCGATCGCTGATCTTATCATCGGTCGCATTCACGGAGTCCAAGAATGCACTCCGGAGCAAATTTCCGTTTGGGAAAATCAAAATATGCAATCTGCTAATGCAGTAGTCACTAGAGCTCAAGCTCTCAATATGCCTGAAACTTCATCTGTTGAAGATAATGAAGTGCATAACCAAGATGATCCCTTGGTAATTTCTCGTGACTCGTTTATAAAACAACAAGAAGAAGATCCGACTCTTAAGAAATTCTTCACTCTTGTAACAAAAGGTGATCCGAATAAAGATTCAAATTGTAAATCTTGGATTACAATGAAGAATGGCGTACTTGTACGTATGGTGCAAGACTCCACTAAGTCAAGTCATTCTCAGATTCTTGTACCCAAGAATTTGAGAGTTAAGATCTTACAACATGCACACGACTCTCAGTGTGCTGGTCACATGGGTTTTTCCCGTACTAAGTCAAGAGTTCTTGCGGCTTTCTTTTGGCCTTTTGTGAACAAGGACATACGGATCTATTGTCGATCCTGTAAAGTATGTCAAGAAGTCAAATCCAAAGGTCCTCGTCATGCTGCGCCTATTCAGGCTGCAGATATTCCTATTCGTCCATTCCAGAAAATGGCGATAGACATCATTGGTCCATTCAAGATCAAATCTGCTAGAGGACATCAGTTTATCTTAACGTGTGTAGACATGTGCACACGTTGGCCAGAGGCTATCCCTCTAAAGAGCATTACTACCGCTGACATTGCAGATGCTCTTTGGCTTATATTTTCTCGGCTGGGATTCCCCGGAGAAATATTATCAGATCATGGCACCCAACTGATATCGGATACCATGTCTCAAGTAATGTCTACTCTACAGATAGAGAGATCTTTGAGTAGCATCTATCATCCTATGTCCAATGGGATGGTCGAGCGACTAAATAGAACACTTAAGAACTTATTAGGGAAGATAACTGAGGATCATCCTCAAGATTGGGATAGGGTTTTACCCGCGGCCCTCTTCGCGTACAGAGAGGTCCCCAATGAACATACAGGGTTTTCGCCCTTTGAACTTGTCTTTGGCGCGCGACCGCGCGGCCCAATGTCTTTGCTGCATGATCTTATAACAGCTGACAATATTGACGATGACACAAAATCTTCTTACGAGTATGTCATCGCGCTGAGACAAAAGATTATCGAAGCATGCAAATTGGCAACGTCCTCTTCTGAGTTTGCTAAGCAGAAGGCAAGACAATTTGCTAATAAGAAGAGAACTTTACGACAACTTTGTCCTGGTGACAAAGCATTTGTTTTGCTACCTTGTCGTGAAAATAGACTCCTTATTAGTTGGAAAGGTCCGTACGATATAATATCGAAAATTTCAGATGTTGACTACATCGTCGATATTAACGGGAAGCATAAAACCTTCCACATCAATATGCTTACGGAGTTCCATGAACGTCCTGACTATCTACAGCCTATTTTCCAGGCAACGGACGATTCTCATGTCAAACATGGTCATTACTCATCACTGTCTGTAATACAGGATGAGGAAACAAGTTTTTCGGATGTTAATCTCCCGCTTCCAATGATCCCACTTCATTCTAGTGAATCATGGAAAGACGTTACTGTTTCTCCTGATTTGTCTCTAGGAGAACGGCGACAAGTTTCGTCTATGTTACAAACATTTCAGGATGTCCTCACTGACATCCCTGGACAAACTCATGTCATTGAGCATGACATTGTTCTAACTGAACATACTCCAATTAGGGTTAGGCCTTATCCTATCCCTATACATTTCCAAACACAGGTTGAAAAGGAGTTGGATGAAATGATAGATTTACAAATAATCGAACCATCCACTTCTGCATATTCTTCGCCGATGGTTATTGTTCGAAAAAAAGACAATAACATACGTCTTTGCGTTGACTATCGCAAATTGAATCAAGTTACGAAGTTCGATGCTGAACCTATGCCTTTACTAGAAGAGTTACTTACTCGTCTTTCTAAATCGCATTTTTTCACTAAACTTGATTTGTCTAAAGGATATTGGCAAGTTCCATTATCCGAACGCGCCAAACCTCTTACCGCTTTCTCTACTCCCAGAGGCCTTTTCCAATGGAATTTTATGCCTTTCGGCCTTATGAACGCACCAGCTACATTTGTACGCATGATGCGTCGAATCCTATCGTATCGGTCAGATGTCATTGCTTATCTAGACGACATCTGTCTTTTCAGCGATACTTGGGAAGATCACTATTCAGGATTAGTTGAATTATTATCAACTCTGCGTGAGTATAACCTGACAGCAAAACCATCTAAAGCTTGTATTGGCTTTAGCGAAATTGCTTTCTTAGGCCATCGAGTAGGTCACGGTTTCTTGAAGACAGAAGACCATAATATCACTAAGATACCACTTAACATCTCTATCCCTAGGACTAAAAAGCAAGTGCGAAGTCTTTTAGGTCTCATACAATTTTATGGACGTTTCATTCCGAATCTGTCCTCTATCATGGCACCTCTCTCTACACTATTAAAGAAAGGGTCGCCTAACATGGTTCACTGGTCTCATGAATGCCAATCTTCACTAGAGAAGATCAAAACTATGTTTTCATCACCACCTATTTTAGTGTTACCTACAACAGATAAGACATTTGTTCTTCGTAGTGACGCTTCATCCACTGGGATTGGAGCGGCACTAATGCAAGAGTACTCTGGAACTCTGCATCCTGTAATGTACATATCCAGAAAACTTAATGCTGCAGAAAGGAATTACTCGGTTTTAGACCGTGAATTATTGGCAATGGTTTGGTCAATTCTCAAACTCCAAAGATTCCTTCTGGGCGCGCATTTCGTAGTGGAAACTGACCAAAAAGCTCTTACGGCTATCCAAAGTAAAAACTTGAAGAGCTTTCGAGATCAACTCGATACGCAATCGCTCTTCAACCTTTTCATTTTTCGGTACGAGCTATCCGTGGTTCAGAAAATGTGATGGCGGACATTCTGTCCAGATGCCCACATGATGCCACTTAACTGTTAAATATTGGATCTTTTTAATATGTATAACTTTACAACAGTTATTTTTTTTTGTTTCTTTACTAAGATACACATTTGTAATTTAATAATAGAATGATGGTATCGCTACTTAGCGGTTTATTGATGTTAATTCACCGCTGTTCTTTGATGATTGTTTCTTCATAAATCATAAATTTAAGATTGTAGTGTGAATTTTTGGTATGCATTGTATAATTACCAGAATTGTATTATACGTACATCACACCTTCCTGGAAACATTTATTCGTAGGGAAACAATTTCTCTCAGATTTTGAGATATATATTCTCACCAGTCATATTAGGAATTATAGTTATTCCTGATATTTTCATCTGCGCAGTATTCTTGCGTTGTGAGCCTATTCTACGGTGCTCCTAGATGTATTTAAAAAAAAAAAAATTTTTTTTTTTTTTTCCCGGGAGGTGTGGTAAGACTGTAAAGGGCAATTTTTACTATCTTGCAATATAATACATTTATATTCTTATTATGTTCGCAAATATTTTGGTAAGCAAAGTATTTCCTTTTTAAGTGCTTAAGGAGAAGTCATTTTTGGGTTGCTTCCCTTGAAAATAGTTCTGTCATCTTCGATCGGACTCCGCAGACGACTCTAGGCCTACTGCGATTTATTCTGTGGCTGGGTAGGAATAGATTGTTCTTGCTTCAGTATATCTATGGCCTGAATTTATACGTAGTGTTTGTATGAGTAGGACGAGTCTGTCTTATATATGGATATCTTTGCATTTCTAAGTCGAACTAATTTGGTTGTCGCTAGAAAAGGTCAAAGGCTATGCAGCGGAAGTATCGCTAGCAAAGGGTGTGATCCATGGCTGTCATCCTGTGAGGATGCCGAGTTTGTTGTAGCAGGCTTTTTGCCGAAATAGTGATCTATATATGGATGGGGAAAAGTGATAATCATTTAGACATGTTGTATGTACTTTACCCCAGTGTTTATTCTCTTTTGCCAAGGAATGGCAAAGTTATATTTCGCATAAAAAGGTAAAACCACAATTTATTATGAACTTGGGCTTCGCCATCGTTGTTGATAAGCAGATGCACAGTGGTACTTTTAAAAAGAATATCCATTCAAAGGAAGAAGACATTCCTATGTATCAGCACTGGATTGTATGATATTATTCAATTACCTCTATGAGAGAACCTATGAAGAAATGAGGACATTTAATGAATGACTAATTTTGGTCTATATTCTATAGTGAGTGAAGCTCACGAGAGAGAGAACAGCCATGTTGAAATTCATATACTTTGTATTTATCGAGTGAGAAAAAGGGATGCCTGTACTATCGCTCGATGAACCAAGAGATCACTGCTACATGTGAGAACCCATGTCTGGGATTCCTATATTATGAAATATATATATATTGAACTTTACGTGAAGGAATATTCGCTAGACGAGGTTAGGTCTAGGAGCCTTCCTATGTATTGGTTATGGTCTGACGTGCCCAGTCAGTAAAGCCAGATGATTTACATGATGGAACGCTGAATGCTTATTTACGAATGCTCCATTATGATATTTGCCAAGCATGAATGCTAACTTAAGATGATATTCCTGTGATCAACATTATGCTGTCTATGTCGACATTTGTTCCTGTAACCATACACGTACTGTCCAAGTGTGCGTCCCATTAAATGTTATAAAAAGACCACCGTAGTTCCAGTACTTCTTGAATTCGAACAGTGTGAGTATGAGTGATGTACTACCAACCTGTCAACTCTATCGAATCATTCTACCATTCGCGTACTGACATTCAGATACACACTCATTGTTTACACTCACATTCTTGTCGGAGCCTCATCACGTTCCAGGACAAGATGACCTGTATGACCAAAACTGTGCTGGGTTTGATGAGTTGACAATCGTTACACTTTACTACACCAGTCCCAACATCTACATTTATCCACTGGTGGACATTCACATCATTTAGCAAATAAAGCATGATTCAACAACTAGTAGCCAGTATGAGTTAACAACTACACAAAGAAAGAGTTTAACATAGATTACTCTTGGCAGAGTTGTAGGTAGAAGGATAATGATGCTTCTACCTCCAGGGAATATTCTCCAGATATTCAGAAAGCGAGAACAATGCTGCATTGGCTGAGCACGTTAACTCTAGGATCTGCTGAAAACTTTTGTGAAGGATAGGGCTATCTTATAATTCGTTAGCTCGTTCAAGCCCCCAGCTGAGTTAATTCAGCGAATTTACTCTTTTTATTATTTAGTAGCTCTGATTGGGTGTATTTAAGAAATTGTTTGAGACATACGGATACAACACATTCAAAATGATTAAATCTACTTTAAATTTGAATAGATATAAATAACAAGTTTAATAATCACTTACGTTTTAACAGTTAATAAAAATTGAATATCCTTTAACAGAAATCGGTCATCATATATATATATATATATATATATATATATATATATATATATATAATATATATATATATATATATATATATATATATATATATATATATATATATATATATAATGGGGAATTATATAACGGGAAGTTTTACTTTGCAGCTTTTATTTGCTGCCAATGAGGTTTCTTCTCCCGTTTGGTGTTTTGGTTCTTCGCAGATAGGTGACAGGGTGCTCACGTTCCTGGTCTAGATTAAGAGCTGCTGCACGTTCCATGTAAAATCAGGGAGTAACTGCAAAGCTGGTCCTGCGTCTCTTGGACTATTTACCTTCTGCCGGGAGATCATACTAGTCAGCATACTCCATCCCACAACAAGAACACATGAATATCACGCAACCACATTCTACCCCATGCATCATCCTTCACGTCCTAATCTACCAAATGTGTTTTTTCAATAGCCCTGTTATCAATATTAAGAACTAACATTTTTACTTTCACTTACTTGGTAAAGTTAATTTGTCTAAATATTCGTGATTTTTGTGTTAACGCTGCTTTTGTTATTGATATTTTAAAACCCCCTCTCCAAAGTTAAATGCATACAAATCAGACACAATGGCTAATTAAGGATGGTCTACGACTGGGTCATCTAAACATAAACCATCTATTAGGCAAACTTCCTGAACTTACACGAAGTCTGAATCAAAATTTTTATGTTTTTGGACTTTCGGAAAGTCGTTTAAATGACAAAATATTAGATGATGATATTACACTACAAGGCTTTACAACTGTTCGACGAGACTCAAGTAGTAAGCTAGAAACAGGTATAGTAGTATATATTTCCAATTCCATTAGTTTTCGCCGCAGAAGCGATTTAGAGACAGCAGAGACCGAGTGCCTATGGTTAGAAATAAAAATACCAAGTCAGGGACAATTTCTAATCGGATATCTTGATAGAAATCCCAGTGCAGGAACCATCTGGTATACAAATTTCAACACTATGATGGACACAGTATTTACAACTGCAAAGAAATGATCTTTTGGGCGACTTTAACATTGACATGCGTAACACAAACCAAACGTGGGAAAACATCATACTATCTTACAACTTAAAACAAATAGTCAACCAGCCTACCAGGGTAACAACAACATCATCCACAACAACTGACCACATCTACGTCACCTGTACAGAAAACATTCTAGAATGTTCTGTTCCTATTGTAGCAATGATTGACCACTATCCAATATGTTGCACGTGGTCAAAGACCAAATATAAATCTCCCAGAAATAAACATATAAGTATTAAATTTAAAAGTTTCAAAAAAATTTCAACCATGGACTATTTTTACATGATTTGCGAGCTGCACCTCTGGCCAATGTTTACCAGCTTTCTGGTCCCGATGACGCCATAGCTCATTGGACACGTATCTTTCATTGTGTGCTTGATAACCATGCACCAGCTAAAGAAGTATGTGTGAAACGACAGATCAAATCTCATTGGATCACTCAAGTAGTGCTAGAAGCCATGAGGCAGCGAGATCGAGCTCACAGAAATAAGGACTTTAAGACATACAGAGCACAAAGAAACAAGGTACAATATTTAATACGTAGAGAAAAGAAAACAAACTTTAAAAACTTAATTCAGAACAAAACAAACAGTAAAAATATGTGGAAAGCAATCAACACTCTAGCAAACAAACGAAATTCGCCAGACTCATTGTAGTGGATTTTGATGGTATTGTATGGTTGATGTTACCTAGTGTGATGTATGAGGTCAGCTGTGAAGGCTCCTGAGATAAATGTAGATGTGAATTACAGAAGACCCTTCTTACTACCACTTACGACCTCACACATATCTTTTTTTACTAGTGAATGTAGCTACGTTAAAAGTCTAGGGTACTGATATGTAATGTGTTGTGGTAGATTACATACACACACACACACACAGATAATTAATAAGTCTAATAATATTAATAAAATTTATAACACACTGAACTAACTCAGGCTGTTTTAGTTTTAAAAGTTAAATCTTTTGATAAATTTATTTGTTCTGAACCAAATGTTTAGTTGGTCAGAACATAAGAAATATTATGGAATTATAAATGGAATGCATAATTGTATGACATAATAAAATGGAATATGTGTACCTAATTATTTCAAATGACTGGTTAATAGTAATTATATTAAGATAGTCCCAGGAGAACTTATTACTAGATATGCTGTGGGGGTGGTGTCATCACTCCCAGTCTATGACTACCAAACATTGTCCATTGACTTAGGGGAGGAATACATGGTTTATTTTCCCACAATGGTATGTCTTTATTAGATGGTGAATTAGTTGGTGGATTAGTTGATAAATTAGTTGATAATTCGTTGGTAATTCGTTGGTGAATTGGTTGGTGAATTCATTGGTGAATGTCCAGCAGGCCAGATCTCACTTATCTCGACTGCGTCGATCTTGTACAGGAGTCTGGTGGCCCTTCCTCTCCGTGCTGGAGTACAATATTCTGCTGCTCTGACACAATGTTAGACTGCACTGGTCCACACTTGTGTATATCACTACAGCATTTGGCACCGCTTTGGTGCCAAACAGAAACTCACAATTCTGAAACAAAAGTATTGGGTCATGTGTCAGAACTCTACCTCCTGAGCCACTTCTGCACACAACACTACACAACAACACCACACAGACTGGGTCAGATCTCTCTGACCACACAGCACATCTTACCCAGTTGGTTTCATATAGTACTAGTTCCCCAAGACTACATTGCATCTGAGATATGTTCAATAGCTTCCTGCTATTGAATAAGATAGGTGATATGTTCCACTGATCTCAACACTAGATCCTTTTTCATAGTTTTATTTAGGCGTTCCTATATATTTTCTTTGTATGTATGTCTCTAGACCCTGAACTTGGGCTGGGGATCTAGAGCGAACACTTACTTGTCGTAATCATTTTTATGATATGGCAGTATCAATCACTCGAATTATTAAAATATACAAAATAAATACTTTTCATTCTTACCAGAATTCAGAATTGAGAACACAGTTAAATTTGCTAGCAAAACTCAGCTGAGCTGCTGGCTGTATGATGGCGTCCCACACTATATTTGTATTCTTCTGGAATCAACACCACTATTAATTTAAAAACTGCGTCTCTGAACAGACTTATGTCAAATGGCAAAATTTCACATCTCTGTCCCGCTACTATAAAATGCGTTGACCAATCGCCGACTTCCCCCCTAACTTTCAAATCTACAACCAAAAGTCACTTCAGTCAAATCTCAGTCAAGTATGTATTACGGTCTGTTAGTCCGTCTGTCTCTACTTGTTTTTTCATAAAAAAAACACGCTTGGTTCTACATGCATTTCCTACACGAATCTGCCTCCTAAGTTATTTTTAGCTACAATTCTCCACCATTTCCCCTCTCTTTAATTACAGCTCGATTTTTACGTTTGCATGCTCAAGGCCAAAATTTTTGAAACGTTAGTGACATTTTTTTAACAGTGCAGTCGCTCGTCTGATATGAACAACACAGTCTTTTGTCAATATTTTCCTTATTATCTATCCGTCTGTATAATTGAAAGCATATTATTTCTCTGCTCAAGATGGGCTATCAAACTAGCTAGGTTTTATTTTCACAACTCTATTATTAAGAAAAAACATATTTTTTCTCAAGTTTAGTTTTTGAAATTTGTTCGAGAACCTTCTCTCATGTGTTTTGCCGCGGCATTCAAATAAAGACCAAGTATCGAAAAACGTCCAAGAAATGACTGTCTCGAATAAGAGCTAAGGTCCTTTTCTTGTCCATTTCCTTACTTTGTGTCAACTAGGGACGTTAATTTTTTTCCTTTCACCCCCAATTGCGTCTTTTTGCCGTTCGAACTTCAAACACGTGTTCAGTCATATCTTTCCTTTTTTGATCTCCGTTTCATTGCCCTCACCCCCCCCCCCCCCCTCCCCCCCCCCCGTCTACAAAGGGTAAACGTTCCGTCTGCACGTCTAACTAAATAATTTGAATGGTGGCAGGAAAGGCGGGCATGGGCGAGCATGTCTCCTAGTATCTTACGCATTATTTTTATCCCTACATTTTATCGTTAATTTTGGAGATATTTTAATGTTGTATCATGGTAAATTCATCACACTCATTAATCCCCAATACCTCATTTACTTGTACGAACGTTCGCAATTACTTTCAGGCAGAAATAACCAGTCTTAAATCTACGATACCAGATTCCCCTTGTGACCAACATGCCAACTGTCAGCATTCTGTGAGAACAAATGCACGAACACAGTCCCATCCGACATTCCGTATATGACAGTTAATGCAGCGTATAACTATCTTCTAGGCCTTAAAGAGAATAATTCATCAGGACTTGATGGAATCTGTAATCGAATACTGCGCTATGCTGCGCCAGTTATTAGTGATTCACTAACATACATATACAATCTATGTATCGCACAGAGTTACTTCCCGTTGCACTTTAAAATCGCTAAGGTACATCCTCTTTTCAAACCTGGTTCCTCTGATACTCGTAACCTTGGTAACTAAAGGCCAATCTCTCTAATATCATCGCTATCCATACCACTGGAAAAACACTACATAAAATAACACTTCAACACCTAGTTAACAACGACTTGCTAATTGATAGTCAATCGGGGTTTATGCGTGAACATTGATGTCACACTGCTGGAACTAAGATGATAGACAATTGGCACCTAAATATTAACAACGATAACATGTGTGGGGCAGTCTTTGTAGACTTTAAAAAAGCATTCGATATGATAGATCACGCTATTTTAATTAGAAAACTAGAAAAATCAAAAGTAAACTTTCAACTGATGACAATAATTACGTCATTCCTGTCAGACAGAAAACATGTGGTTTCTTACAATAACTCCTATTCTAGCCCAGCAGTAATAAATACTGGCGTTTCTCAGGGTTCTATACTTGGTCCTCTACTTTTTACCATATACATTAATGACCTTCCTCTTCACATCAAGCACTCATCCTGCGATCTGTTTGCGGACGACTGTACTGTTTACAAGAGTGATAAAAGTTGTAAAACACTCGAACTATCGTTACAAAAGGATACAGATAATCTGATTAAGTGGAACAACGGTAATCGCATGCTAATAAATATCATTAAAACAAAATGCATATTAATATCAACTAGACAAAAATTACAAAATTCAGAGAAAACAACACTTCAGATCTACATTGGTACCTCATTAATTGAAAACGTTAATGAACATAAAACTCTAGGTATAATCGTTGACTGTCGTAGATTTTTGATAGGAGAATTAAGACTTGGGTTGGTCCCTTCTGAATAGATTAGAATGAGTGATAGTCACAGTGAGAAGTAGTAATAGCGATAGATTTCCACGAGTGAGATGGTAGAAATATGGTAGAGGCTGTCTCTGAAATCAAGAAAATCTTCTCTCTTTCACCTATCTTCTACGACAGATTTAGATTGAGTCAGACAGTCTACACACATATATATGAAATATATATATCCACTCACATACATACACGCATAAGACGACAGTTAGACGTACAGACGTGGGAAAAAAACTATGACAATGATTATATGAATAGTTTGGGAAAACGAACTGACCGACACGCTGGAATAAATTTTATGAGTAGTTTATTTATCAAGACTAAACTTCTCTCACAACATATCAAATCGCATCAAGCATATGCAAAAAAAAATCATAAACAAAAATCAGAAATGCTACCAGAATGATAGACCCGTTGGTATGATCCTTCCCTCGATGGATAGCTCAAAGTTCCGTTAGAAGAAAGTGATAGCCCAAAGAGTCACAGCTACATATGATTTAGTCTAAAATTCTTCCCCCTTAAGGTATGAACAGACTGGATACTCTGATCTAGTATAAGGGAAAATATATATATATATATATATATATATATATATATATATATATATATATATATATATATATATATATATATATATATATATATATATATATATATATATAGTTAGCAATACCTTGCATAAAGAAATGTTATGACAGCAAAAAATGAATGGGTGTCAAAATACCACCATAAAAGGGATCGCTCAGTCCTGCATTCACTCTATTCATTCAACTGTGCTCACGTGCATTTTTCAACAACAAAAAAAATATTTTTAGGACTTGCCCATACAGAATCTTCAATGGTAATCTTGGCCAAGAAAACCCCAGGCCCAGAAAGACGGGTTGAATTTACTACTTCCGGGACCGTTCTCTTGGGAATACTATTGTTTTGGATGTCTGTTTAAGTCACATAAAATTGTCCAGGCACTAGCGTTTATAGCTAGCACAGTGTCAACATCTTAGATTTCAAACGATTGAGGAATGTCAGGTCGGCACCTTTTCTCAATATAGGAATTTAGTTGGTAGCACCACCACTTGTCAACAGTGTCGGGAAATTTACTGATTGAAATATGTTACTTGCCACCAAGGCGGAAAAATAACTAGAGTTTTCTCAGGAAGAATCAAATCAGGCTCGATGACCCGTTACTTCTTTAACCTCTTAAAGTTCTTGTAAAAGTTATACATCAAATCTTTAAGGTAAGAATGTTTGTTGTTTTCTTCACAGATTTATCTCTTTTACTCAAACGCTGGCAAAGTTTGGGTACCACAGTTTCACTATATAAGAATGGAAAGAACACATATCAAATAATTATACATACTATAACTGATAATTTAAACTGCAAGCGTAGCTTGTCTTATCATTTAAATTTTTCCGTGAAAAAAGTTATATTTAAAAATCATCAATCCTCATGAATTAGGAATACCTACGCGTTCCGTCACCACTCATGAAGCATCTAGCATTAATACAGTTAGTTTAGAAAGTTTATTCTCGTCTGATTATTAGCAGTTAAATTAAATTCTTTAATAGCCGACTGAGTTTAAGCTAGAAATATAATTTATGTTTTCCACTGTAACTCGTCACTATAAAACAATACAGACTATATAAATTAAGCGCTCTGCACCAAATCTAACTAGTGAAAAATGAAATAAGCGAGTTAACACTTTAAACACTTCACAAAATACTAGATATTATATATGATATTTTACCTCCAAACAGAATTAGTTTCACAACGACTAGGATAATTCACTAGATAGGTATTTAGAAGCTCGGCAAAATTTTGACGAGAAACTAATGACTTCGCTATACAAGCTTCATTCACTAGCACGAGTGATTCTGTCTACTGCAAGTTGGTGAATGAAAAGAAAGTTTCAAACTCTGGTTAATATCTATTTCCAGACAAAGAGGTAAACGTTTAATTTCGCAAAACGAAGTACTCTCCTCTTTTCCGTCTTTAACGCTTACGTTTAACACCTAAACGCATGCCGTAACTGCCACCTTGCGTCTCTGACACCTCCGTCTAAGAAACGGCCGAAGCGCTACGTGTCAGATGCAAATGTAGACAACTTGTCTGCACTGCAGGGGCAGTTTTTGTACCTACCCCGAGAAACTCATCCTGAGAACCATAACTGACACTTTGCTTTCTCGCACCTTACGCCAACTCTGGCCGTGGAGCGTGAGTGTCATATCACCTGACACTGATAATCTACCTTGGAAACTACATGTCAGATGCAAACTACCAGACAAATGTCTCCTCATCATGTCTGACGGAGTGAATTATCACACTTCAGGCCCAGAAACTTAGCCGAAACTGTAGACAGCTGTCTGCTCCCCTGTCTGACGGAATGCATTCTAACACTCTGCGTCTCAGGTAGGCGCTGACACGTTACGTCATAATTGCGTTCTCAGTTTAATCAGCAATGAAATGCGTTTCTAAATGAGAAACGAAACTGGCGAAAGTGATAATGGGAAAAATATTATTACTCGCAAACGAATGGATGCGAAAAATACAGAAGAAAGGTAAAGAGTGATAATAAAAATAGAGGATACGGGTGAAAGAAAAAGAAGAAGATATAGGCAATTTAATGATCATACAACCTATGTGACATTGACCAGCATCTAAATTGGAACTCACATGTACATGCACTGACCAAGCAAACGGCACAGAAAGTTTACGAGTTAGCTAAAATCAAACATTATATAGATGAAGATGCACCAAAATTGTTCTACATATCTCACATACAAGCAAACATTGACTATTGCTCCACAATCTGGGATGGTTGCTCAATGTCCAACACAAAGAGACTCCGTTCACTACAAAAGCGTGAAGTGCGTCTAGTCTCTTACAACTGCCGAACTCAGTGTGTAGATTTCTATAAAAATCTCCGAATACTGCCCTTAAGAAAGCGCCTTCTGTTTAACAAAGCTAAATTTGTTCACAAAATCCTGTCACACAATGCTCCAGCATATCTGTTGCCAATTTTCAATTACAATGAAAGACGCAGTCTACGCTTTAACAGATTGCAAGTGCCCAATCCTAGGCTTGACTTATTCAAGAAAAGCTTAGCTTACTCTGCTGCTCAACTTTTGAATTGTCTTCCACATAATCTAAGAAACAACCTCAGTCCCTATTCATACAATCATAGACTTTTTGAATACTTTCTGAACTCTGATTACATGCCCCCCTAATAGGATTATCTTTTCTTATAACATCAACTGTAGGTTCTAATGACGATGTTTGTACTTTTCAACGTATGTTTGGTCATGCTTGTCGCAGAGATTTATGATTAATAAATTTCTATATCTTTTCTGTATTATACCCGTGTCTTCTACTTTATTATCGCTCTTTTATCCTTTCTTTTTTTTTCGCATTCGTCTGATTGTGAAAAATAGAAACTCTCCCATTTATACCTTCGCCTGTCTCGTTTCTGATTTAGCAACGCATTTTTATTGCTGTTTAGCTAGGTTCTTGAGTAGACCGAATAGTGTGAAATTCGTCTCGACAGACATATGATGGCAGACATATCGTCTAGCATTTTTATCTGACACGGCGCTCTACGGTTAAGTTTCTCGGTGATGGGTGTGAAAGGCGCCAACAGGCATCGCTGGGAAATGACCATAGGTAGCAGCAAGTGTGAAACGCGTCTGGCAGTTTCAGTGCCGTCGTCTGAGTTTTATGTAGATGTTAAGACGGGAACTATTTCGGGTTTTCGAGAATTAGGAAATCATTTCTTTTCATAAGATATAAACACCAGTAGTTAGAATTCAGGCATTCAGTATTCCTAAGTTGCTCGTGCTAGAGAAATAAGCTGGTATAGCGAAGTTCTTAGTTTTCTCGTCAATTTTTGCCGAGCTTCTAGAATACCTATCTAGTGAATAATTCTAGTCGTGGTGATAGCCGTAGTTCTGTTTGGAGGTAATATTATATCTAGTATTTTGTGAGTGATTTAAGTGGTAAATCGCCTATTTTATTTTCACTAGTTAGATTTCTGTGCAGAGGGAAGAATAAATTATTATTTCTAGCTTAAACTCATACAGCTATAAATAAAATTTAATTAAATTGCTAGTAACCAGTCCGAGTATATTTTAAACTAACTTATAACTGCACTGATTCATCATTGAGTATTGACGAAATACGTATGTATTTCTAATTCATGGTGATTGATTTTTATGAATATTATATTTTACGTGAGGATAGGAGGTGTGTATAATATTGTGGTTAAGTATTTTGTACTTTTCTCTTCCTTACACAGTTTTGGGTCAGCCCAATTTTTACCAGCGGTTTTAGTACAACTGAGAGAAGAAACTTGTTTATCTTTAACCACGTGGGTTTACAAGTTAACACCTGTCTGGCAGTGTGTGTGCCTCCAGAAATAGAAAGAGTACAAATCTCACTAACGGTTTTAAAGACTAAATGCCTATACTGTGCCTATTGAGCCAGATTATATTTCTTCACACATGTACATGCAGCCCTGTGGCGAGAAAAATTACAAAACATTAACATTCCGACATTTTAACTAATTGTGGGGTGACCAATAATTATCTATTGAGAGAATTTACCAACCGGTCATCTTCCTAAATAAGGGAAACCTCGTGATTCTGACACTGTGTGCCTACTTAAATCTAATTCTTACCTGAACCTAGTAAATTGACACTAACTTAAATCTGTAAAGAAAACTATCGCATGAAGAGGATGCTCCCCGGACCCATTGGATGAAACCAAAAAAATCTGCAGAGCTGGGATCCGCTTCATCAAGAGAAAGACAGATTAAACGGTGTGTGTGTACTAACGTGCGCCAGACGGCGAACACCAGCAAGATTTTAGGTAAGAAAAGTAAGACAGGGGCCCCTGCTGAAAGAACAGAGTGAAAGCAGAACGAGTGATTCTTTTTCATTTTTATTTTCAGGCACCCAATTTTTTTTAAATTTCATTTATGCAAAGATTGTTGCAAATGACATTTTCCTCTTAGGATAGATTAGGGTATACCGTCTGTTCTCAACTTTAGAGGGAAATCTGAGACTATAGTGTATATATCCGTGACTCTTTGGGGCTATCACTTTTCTTCTAACAGGATCGTGGGCTAAACATCGAGGGAAAAGATTACACCTATGGGTCTATTATACTTGTAGTAATTCATTACCTTATATGTATTTTCTATGCTTGATATTAACATTTATGTGTTGTGGTAAAATTTTCCTTATGTTAATAAATTTACATAAACTTTATTCAAGCGTGTCGGTCAGCTCGTTCCAAAATATCTATATTTCATTTTTTATAGTTTTTCCACGTCTATGCGTCTAACTGTCGTCACTTATATGTGTGTGTATGTGAGTGGAGATATATATATATATATATTTAATATATATATTTTGTAGACTGTCTGACTCCTCTAGATCTGTTGTAGAAGATAGGCTGAAAAGAGAGAAGATTCTCGATTTCAGGGACAGACTCTATTAATTTCTCCATCTCACTCGTGGAAATCTATTTCTACTATTATCTCTCACTGTTGCTATCACTGGTTCTAATCTATTCAGAAGGGACCAACCCAAGTCTTAATTCTCCTATCAAAAATCTACGACAATGCTTATAAGTAATTAATGTTAATATGAGTGTGCTATATTATTATTTTACTTTACAACGTTGAATTTCTTGAAATTGATATGTAACATGCAAATGAGAATAAATGAATTCAGTATGAAAGGTGAGCGAAAGGAAGGGCACAATGTTAGGCGGGCCTGTGTTCCCAATTCTCAACCCTTTGAAAATAAAGTACGTGCGTTTATTCGTTCGTTCGTTCTCTAAGACCCGTCTAATGATGGTGTCTAGCGTCGACTTCAGGCCACTTATACATTCACTTGTTCCAGAAATAGTACCCTCAACTGGTACCACCAACTAGTATGGCAAAAGAAGAGAAATAAATACCCTCTGAGTACTGAGTTTCCCGACACATGCTTATGTGTCCCCATCTTCCTATTCCACCATCCCATCTATCTTCAGAACTTTTACCTTCTCTGAGAATTAATCTTAATCCCAGTGGGCGGAAAACTACGTATCTTTACATTTAAAATGAATAGTTGTACATTTAACCTGAAAATGTTAACAATATAGTTTGAATAATGTTTACATTTACATCAGTTGAAAAGGTTGTAAGCTTTCATTACATTTAGAGTGAATATATTTTATATTTATATTGGTTGAAAAGGTTAATAATATAACAAGTATGCACATCATTTCTTTCATTATTCCCTCCCTGCTCCATATGGAACTTGGGACTACCTCTGCTTTTGGTTCTATATAAGAAACTCGCAATAAATCAGTCACCAGCCTTTGCAGTGGTGGTTCATGAAATCATCATTCTATAGGCTGAGGTTGCCAGCCTCAGATGACTTGGACATACACTGGCAATTATCACATATTAATATTCACTTGTTAATATATACGTATTTGTTCACATGTTAATAATGAAAAAATATAGAATTCAAAATTTACATCTTGAGCCAATATTTAGGCTCACAGACTGCTGGGTCAGAGAAATAAAGGCAATTGTAGCGGCCTCTTACACTTGGTCGGTGGGGGGGGGGGGGGTGGGGGGGGGTCCGGGGTGATGTTATTTTAGTAATACGTTCCCACTTTGACTTGTGTTTCAGTTCCTCAGATTCCGGTTTTCCGTGTTAAAATGGTAGAGTTTTTCTTGGGCTTTTATGTCCTGAGAATGCTCAAACAAGGCCCGGTCTGGTACTATTCTTAACTCTGGCAAGGTCTGGTTTTCTTCTTGGCGCGAGGTGAATTTTCACATAGCTTTAACCTGGCTAAAGTGTCCGGTTATATTGCCTGACTTCCCCCACATTCGTTTGTTACGATGTTAAGCAGGGCTTCAATCGGAAGGGATGTTGTGCCTTCATTCCGAATGTCTGCTAATCTTTTCGAATATGCGTGGTTTGTGGGTTAATTCAAATTATTTCCTCATGGAAATTTCTGCGCGTTACTGCATAGGTCATGTCTCCCAAATATGGAATGAAAACATCCAATCACTCTCTCGGCAATGTTTACAAATAAGATATTACTTTCATCAAAAGCAATGGTTTTTGTAACCAGGTTGTACCGGACACGATTATGTCATTCTTGTCTGTCCAGAAATGTGTCGCGCAGGCGAGTAATCTAACTACCCGTCGCTTGCGCAAATAAAATTCTTCGTTTACCCATCTGAACGAGAAAGGCACATCAGCCTTATCAGCGATTAGACAAATTCGCTGAGCGATTTTAGTGCTAATCCATAGCCTAATATCGGGCACACCCGAAATTTCCCATTGTGATTGTCGGTTAATATTATCTTACCCGTCTCCTTTTCCAGCAGGGATCAACGGGTAAACAAACAGACATGACGACTGATCACTGAGAGGATTGTATGTTGATTTGAAAGTACTAAATATCTGCTTGATAGAATGAAAAGAAAAGGGCCGACCGCGGAAATGCAAGTAATTTAGTACACAAAAAAGTAACTAAATACTGCCATAGAGGGAAAGAAATCGACCCAATTATTCTGTTACACTTCTCATTTACTTAGTCATTCCTCTACTACCCTGGGATATAGAGGTTACGAGAGAGAGAGAGAGAGAGAGAGAGAGAGAGAGAGAGAGAGAGAGAGAGAGAGAGAGCGTCATACTATCTTATCACCTGTCTTCCTCCTGGCCTAGTTTCACTCTAGTCTTCGGTCCTTCAGAGATTTTTATAATGTCCTCTCAGCGAACTCTGGGTGGTCCTGGAGGTCTGGATTCATAGCTCTTGGTTTTTCCATTATTTGTCGTGGAAGCCGATGTTCTCCCAGTCAGCAGACATAGTCAAACCATCGTAATTGGGACTGTTCTATTCGAGTCTTCAGTGGCAGGGTTTTGAGGCCATGACGGATTGTCTCGTGGCGGACCATTTCCTTTGTTACTTCAGCCACTTTTCTCAGATATCTCATTTCTGAGGTTTGGAGCTGGTTCTTGTGGGTTGCAGTCATTGCCCATGGCTCGCACTCATAATTCAAGACTGGAACATATGTGGAGCGTGTTGGCTTCTTCCCGAGTCAAACCTATGGTCTTCATCTTTTGTATATGTCTTCGTCTAATTATCATTGTCATCATCACCATCATCTGCTTTGTTGCTCCTTGTGGAGCACGGTGACTGCCGATGCCCCCCCGACCCCCTGTTTTTGAGGAAGCCTGTGCCAAAGCAGAAGCCATTGCAACGATGATTTATGTAACAAGTTTATCACGTGATGAAGGTGCCAGCAATCTCATATTAGTCGCCTTTTACGACGTGCCCGAGAAAACAGTAGCGTGATACTTTCTTTGTCTCCTCTATGACCTCCCGTGGTAGTCTAGTCGGCCATGGGGCTCTTAAAATCCTTCAGACAAAGAACATCTATGTTAACTGTAACTGATTTGTTCTTCTCTTGCTCAACGTCCAGGACTAACATCTATGCAATACAAATTGTTCAGTGCAATCCATCAGCACTCTTATCCTCACTTTCATCAACAACAAGTTTGCTCACAAGATATTTCTCGTGTCAAGTTATCTTATCATTGCTCTGCTATTTCCTTTTTGAATCTTTATGGTGCACTGTCTATCTGCTTTTATCATTGTATTGCTAAAGTGCCCTTAATTACACACATTCATCATCATTTCTCTCAATCAATTTCTATTCCGGGCTGTCTTTTCCAGCTGTGCCCAAGTCATTCCAATTTCCCTAGCCTCCTTTTCAACAGTTCTTCTCCAAGTTCTCTTTGGCCTCTCCACTCTTCTTTTTCCCTGTGGGTTCCAGACAAGGGCAATTCTGGTTGCGTTTGATTTTTCTCTTCTGAGTGTACGTCCTATCCATCCGCACTTTCTTACCTTAATTTCTGTTTGTATTGGCTGTTGCCCGCATCTTTCCTTGGCTCTATATTTGTTCTTACATCTGGCCATCGTATACGGAGGATCCGTCGGAGACATCTATTTACAGATGTCTGTAGCTTGGAGGTGATACTCTTTGAAACATGCCACGTCTCTGAGCCATACAGCAAGACTGACTTTGAGTTAAATATTCTAATTCTGTTCTCTCTGGATATAACTGAGGAGTTCCATATTGGTCGAAGGGCATTAAAAGCGCATCTGGCTTTATTTATCTTTGAGTAGACGTCACCAGCTGTTCCCCTCCTTTGTCAATGTTATTCCCCAGATACTAAAGCTTTCTACTTCTTCAGTGACTTGATCATTGATCTTCATCGACTCCATCTGTCTATTATTTATTCTCATTTCCTTTGTTTTATTTACATTTATGTTTAGTCCCATCTTTGCTGCTTCTGTTACAAATCTATTTGTTTTCTCCTGCATTTCTTGCTGTCTATGTGACAGAAGGCACAAATCATCTGCAAAGTCTAGATCCTCCAGTTGTTTGTTAAATGTCCACTGTTTTCCAGTTTTCTCTCCCTCTGTTGTCTGTCTCATAACCCAGTCTATGACCATGAGAAAAATTGTTGATGATAGCAGGCATCCCTGTCTGACCCCACTGTGTACTGTGAAGGGCTCTGATAGTTTTCCTTTGTGTACTACTTTGCATGAGACCTCCTGGTAGAAATCTTGGATGATTTTAATGAATTTCTCTGGGATTCCATAATGTCTTAGGATTGTCCATATGACAATTACACACATTATACAACATTTATTTATTTATTCATTGAGTCTATGCCCACTGGCGTCGGTGATCATGTTTACCACAAGAAGGGAGCTGAATCAAGGAAAGAAATCTGTTTTAAATGTCATGTAGTCAAGACCTATCTGTCTATGTGTCTGCCTTCTTGTCTAGCTATCTGTCTTTCTGTCTGTCTATGTCTCTCTGTCAGTCTTTTTTTTTGGTTCAGTTTAACTATTGTCTGTACGTATATATTAAAATAACTTTAGAAGAAAACGCTGGTGATAGATAGGACACACACTGAGGAAACTTAATTATTGCTGCTTTACCAGGCAGTCCTTGTTATAAAACACCCAGGATACGAGATGTTTAGTCAGACCAAAGAGCACACGGAGAATAGAACTGGAGACAAACATGAAGGGGATGGGGAGGTCAAGGAAAAGCTATGAGCTGATGGCACGGGACGGGAAGGTTTGGCATAAGCTTGTTGAAGACCTATGATCTTTGGGGAGGTGAAGGTGATGATGATATGTAAATTTGAATTCCAAATAATTCTTCATATGATAATGTGAAGTTCCCCTCCCCCCAACTCCTTTTTTTAAATGTAATGTAAAAGAGCTGTGAATGTTTTATTACCTTGGCATTCACTGTACACGTATTTAGAATGTGAGTGGTTTTTTGTTTAAGTGACAAATGTCAGCATTTCTCTATCCTGCGCTTGTCCTCCATTGTCAGAACTCTCAGATCTTTCATATTCAATTGAAATGTGAATTACCACGGGAAGACGAGGCTGAAGTCGAACTGGGCCATGATCTAATCCAACAAAGACACGGATTTTTGTAAACAAATACACGCCTTCTTATTTTGGAAAGGGATGTCATTTTTTTCCCAAAAGCCGCAATAAAGTCGTCTGTACACTGAGAAATCGGATACCGGTAAGTGTCAAGACCAAAGAATGTTGTAAATGATTCATTTGAAATTCCAACGTGAATATAGACTGCTTAAGCAACGGTCACGTTCAAGTTTTCAATGCAATCTTCACGTATTTCAGTTTAGAAAAATAGATGACGATGAAGAATGGCTCAGATAATGGTAGATATCTCTGTCGGAAGGAAAAAGTCACGCCGGCGCTTGGAGAATAATCCTTGAAGAATGTGTTAAAAGTAATGGAAAACTTTTGAAGTTGTGAAAGTAAGAAAGTTCTGACAATGGCAAAGGCCAGGATATGACCTGTTTCACATTTGTTAACGAGGGAGTCAATGAAGTTATCTGTTCATCGGTTTTGTATTACGCGTGCCAGACAATAAAAGTTAGGCGCCAAAAATATCAACATGTGAAAGGAAATGCCAAAATATAAGTGGCCAATAAATAAGGAAAACTGAGAGCGCATTGACGCGGTAAACGGTGAACACAGCTGGTTAGAGTGCATTAGAAGTGCAGTGGGCGAAATACTCTACACTTTTGTCAACACGCAACTTTTCATATTTGTGTCGATATTTCCAGGACAGTCCTGTCTGTTTTTTTATACAGTCTCTCTCCTGACCTTTCAACTCCCCAAGGAGCATAGGTCTTCAACAAACTTATACCAAGTCTTCCTGTCCCGTGCCATCAGATCAAGGTCAGCTCATGTCTTCTTCATCCACTTTTTTTGTCTGTCTCCAGTTATCTTCTCCTTGTGTTCTTTGGTAGTCCTCTCTTACCCTGGAGATTCCAGAGCATGTACTTTTTTTTGTGTAAGTGAGTTCCGATACATTTTGAACGCGATATAAAAAGTTCTGGCTTTTAAAAACAAATTAAAGACCATAGATACACTTCTAGATCTGATTCACCCCTCCCCCTTTTTCCCGTGTTTCCCCTCAATAGCTTAACAACACGAGACATGGGCGACCATTTGGCTCCTCACATCTGGAGTTTTAATGCACTACATCAATTGTTGATCTGGTCCCATACCTTAGTGTCAGGCTATCAATTATATTTCTCTCTCTTTACTCTATCTCTCTTTCCCTCTATTTCTCCCGTAGTCACATTGTCTTTCTCTTCTCATCACATACCCAAAGGTGGTGAACTGTTTGTTCCTTATATTCTTAATTATATTTCCTCGTTCATTAGCTCTTCTCAAACATTCTTCTTTAGTTATCTTAGCTGTCCACGCAAATGTTAACATTCCTCTTTAGTTATCTTAGCCGTCCACGCAAATGTTAACATTCTTCTTTAGTTATCTTAGCCGTCCACGCAAATGTTAACATTCTTCTTTACTTATCTTAGCCGTCCACGCAAATGTTAACATTCTTCTTTAGTTATCTTAGCCGTCCACGCAAATGTTAACATTCTTCTTTAGTTATCTTAGCCGTCCACGCAAATGTTAACATTCTTCTGAGAAACCACATAGCTGACGTCTCCAATAATTGTTGTAATATGTATAGCTCATTGTCCACGACTCACTTCCATACAATAATATTGGTTCCATTTTATACTTTAAACTCTTCCTTCTTGTGTGCAGTAACAATGATTTATTGTATAGGATCTTCAACAGTTTATCAAATGCGGTTTTTGCATGGCATATTCTTGTTTTTAATTTCACTGATGCATTTTTCCATCTGATGTAATCATTGTACCCAAGTATGTGAACGAACGAACGAACTTTATTTTCAAAGGGTTAAGAATTGGGCACGCAGGCCCGTCTAACATTCTGCCCTTCCTCTCTCTCTCTCATCATGTATACTGTACCCTTTCATTCCCACATTTACTTTAAGCATTATTTAAGGCATTTATCATTATAAAAATAATATAACATCATACATTTGCAATAATCAATATAATTAAAGTATGTTTTAAAAATAAATTAAAGATACGAGAGGTGAGCAGCTTTGAGTCTCATAGCAGATACTGCTGCAATGATACTAGGTTCATCAAGATGATGGTGGTGGTGTCCTGTTAATAGCCCCCTTCAGTCATAACTGACTGTGGGAGGGATACGGCCCTAGAGATGATAGTCTCAGCTGCTTGTATTTCTCCGCCTCACTTGTCATATAACCTCCTCAGCAGCCTTTGAAAGTAGATCCGATGAATGGGACTTAATCTAGCATTCACTGCCACCCCCATCGACTTCCGGCGCGACTTTGTCGGGCAAGCTTCCGGTCTATCCAAGATCATGAATGGTAGTAGCTCACTCAGGTCAAGGATAAAGGTCCTGACCTCTTCAGATAACGTTACCAGGTGCTTATTTGCTGGAGTGTTTACCTGTATGGTCTTGGAAGACTCCTATTTTATTTATGACGACGAGGAATAGCGTTTGTGGAGGTAATTCCACTTGGGAGGTATTCCAACTAATGGTGATCTTTGTGTTGGCTTTTGGCTTGGTTTATCTTTATCAAGGGGCATGAAGGTGTGGGCAGTGGGAACAATCCGAAAAAAAGTAGGATAGAAAATTCCTTTGCCCCCGAAGGCTTCTTGGATTAAAAAAAGAAACCATAGAGCTTCTGAGATATAATAAATGCCGGGACATATTTGTCTTGTACACTCTGGACGATAGTTTACACGCCCTTCTATGCTTTTTTGTTTGTTTTGGTTGTTGATTTCTTCCATGTCTTCTTTTGTGTGTTCTTCCAATCGATTTCGCATGAGGTGCTTATCTTAATGACTTTTGATCTACCTTTTAACTATGGTTTTTGCACGAAGTTTTTTAAGAATTGCCCATTATTATTTCATGTAATTTACGGAAAATGTTATGTTGTACAGAAAATAACAGGATATATTATATTAGCTGTCAGAATTATAATAATTGTTTGCGTTTTTTTTTTTCAATGCCCGAAAACAGAGTAGAAATATTTTATTTTGTATATACTAGGTAAAGTTAGTCCATTGCAGATACTGCCGTAGAAAAGTTAAGTGTTAGAGACGTAACTATACTATCTCTCAGCTTTGTGAAGTCGTTCCCTTCTTCACTGCCTTTGCCTTCCTTTACTCAAGAGTAGTTTCAGGTACCCGATTTACAGCTGAGTAAAGCGTGACGCTACCTGATTTCGAACATCGTAACTTCACCTCTACAAACAAGCACTCTTATCACTCTGCCCCACCACGCCATTTAAATACCAGTGGAACGTGAGGCGAGAAGAAAACGTTAGTGTTAGGACAAGCAGTGAGAAAACCAGCTGATACCCTCACAAGGCAGGTCGTTTTGGAATCTCCAGAGTAAGAGAAATTGAGGGAGACAGATAAACACACGGAGAAGGGAGTGGTTGTTGTTGAACTATGGCTGTTGCGTTTCTCGCTCTTTTGCAGCCAATACCAGTTTGATGAGTCCTTGGTATTATCAACACTTTTCTGCCGAACCGAAACGTGTTGAGTTGAAGTCATGGGATCCAGTTTCTCCAGCTTGGCTGGCATTTAAAGGATCATCACATCTGTTCCCAAGCTAGGAGTGTAGCGAAAGGTTTTAATGAATATAGTTGTCAGTAGTAGTTACTGAAAGAACAGAAAAGAATTCTGTCTGAAAAGAACATATCCCAGTGGCAGAGAAGAGCACTGGCATCACAGGATAGTCACGGCTGTGAAGGTCTCTACTTCAGATAGTAATCAGATTAAAGATAGAGCCTAAGATGCCACCTTCGCTAGTAACTAACCTATGATAATCAACAATTCAGTAAAACTCAAAAAATGTAACAATATAATATTGATAGGTCAGAGAAATACAATTACTGAATCATTTATTATGAACATCTATCTTTTGGTTTCTTCTTGTGCAAATTATGAATGATGAAATGATGAAAGTTAATGAATAAAAGGTTACATAAACAAATTCTAAATAGTTGAATTTCATTCATTAATTAAACGAAAAGTTCTTTCCTGGAATCTTGCAAATAAAACAGAAAGTTCATCTAACTTTTCCTGACTAACTAAACTGTCTCTTGTCTTGTCTAATTCGTGAGAACAATTTGTTCATCATGACACTTTGTTGTGACCACACACAATGGCTGCTTGAATTATTCACATTGAATACTTAACATTAAGTTCTGTGAATGTCCTTTAGTAATACTACTCAGCAGTATTTGATGCAGGTCTAGTACCAGGCCACCAAGTACAGATGGGGCAGAGTACTCGAATACAGATAGCAATATATGATGCTCCTGTGTTGGTCCAGGAAGGCACTATTGATCTATGATTCTAGACCTCTTGCTGTAGTACAAGGTATGACACGAATGAACCTGGAGATAATATGTGACAAGTGGCTAGCCTTTGGTCATACGTTCCACAAGCTTACGTGTGATTGAATGAGAGTGTTCAGATGTGTGAATGTATATGAATGATACATGGATCAGTTCTGATTAGGATAACGAGACAAGACAGGTGTCTATCTGCATAAAACATTTAAAAATAATACATAAATACAATCTAATGCATTTTATACAAAATCACATTCTGGAGTGCTAAGTCCATTATTCCAGTATAATAACTTTTAATTGACCGCTCCTAATGACATTCATGATAAACGTTGGTATGCATCGAATAGATCCTGCGAGAGGTCAATATTTTTAAAGTGTATCCCTAAAGCTCCTGGGTTGCCGACCCCTGGATTACAGGGATAAAAAAATCCAGACATGGAATGACCTTGAACGAATGGCACATGACAGGAAGGCTTCAATTTGTTGAAGGCCTGTACACAAATCTCCTGGTCTTACGAAGTTCGATTAGCGCGTTTTCGATTTTACGCAGTTTGTAGTTATGCCATATTTCTGTTATTCGCTTAAAAAAATTTGATCTTACGCTGAGCTCTAAGCTCCATGGGAGGTAGAAATATAACTTTGACATGCTCACCAAGTTCATTCAGTGTGGTGAGACGGCCAAGACGCACTGTCATTGCTAGGATAAGGAAGCATGACTCCAAAATGGAACGCAGTTCTATATTTATCCGTAATAATCCATAACATAGAACAAAATCGTAATTGCAACTAGAAGGTTCTTGAAGAGAAAAAGGTGGCAAAGCAAGCTGGATTTTTTTTTAAAAGTCCCCTCAATATCTTCTGTCCCATTGACCAAACAGCAACACCAACTACATCTAGAACCAGAAAAATCTTTTCATCACCTACAGTACCTTCTGCCAACCAGTCGTCTGATGATGAAGAGATAGTTCTTCCATGACAACTGTGGACACAAACGACGGAAGTAGCAGCAATTATAGTCCTATAATATATTTTTTGAAGTACGTACATAATATTTCGTTAGTGTTCCGTATGTCTGATAATTATATGTAGTTAATACATTTTAACTAGTTTAAAAAAAAAAAAAATCACTTTTTACTTAATTTTGATACAGCTTTATGGGCTTCGGGAACGAATTAATTTGGTTTCGATAAATTGTGATGGGAAATCAATCTCATTTAGCACTTTTTCGGTTAGCACTCGAGTCTTCAAGAACAAATTAACAGCGCTTAGCGGGGGATCGCTGTGCTCGACAGAGAACTGCAATGAATGGATCAATAAATGAAGGAATGCTCAAAATCAAACACACAAGGACACACACATTCATTTCGCTGAACGCCCACTCCACACACACGTTAACACATACACTTCGCTGAACACCCACACCACGCACACGTACATACACTTCGCTGAACGCTCACACCTTTTCACTCAATGATCCTTTCTCATTGTTTCACTAATAACAATGTCATATAACTGCCTGCCTTTTAATATAAGAGTCACACTGGCACAAAATGTTGACCTTATTATGATGTTGAGAAACCGGGTCACATGTTAATGCGTAGTTGTTATTGTGATTGTAATGCACAGTGTGACTGAAAAATCTCAATTCCTTGTTTTAAATTAGTATTTCTTTACTGCTGTCTAAAATATTGACAAGAAACTAACGTCAAAATAAACATGAACTGTTGTATCACATTAACGTTACGACTCAGTCCGGTCTGTACCAAACATGATTTCACTGTGGCCAGCAGCAATATTTGCTGTCTCGTGTTATTCCAGATTAATGGTCATTTTAGAATTTATTCGTTTTTTGTTTTTTGATTGTTTGTTGTTGGTTTTTGGGTTTTTAGTTTTTTGTTTGTGTCTGGTTTTTGTTTGGGTTTTGTTTTTCTGTTTGTATATTGTTTGTATTTTGTGTGTTTTCTCTTTTTGATTGTTTTTTGTTTGGTTTTGTTTGTTTTTTGTGCGTTTTTTGTTACGTTTTGTTTGTTTTGTTTGTTTTTGTTTTGTTAGTTTTTTGTTTGTTTTTTGTTTCTATGAATAAAAATAAAACTCATTTGTCAAAAGGTATTTATTGATCCTTGTTTTGACATTAGTTTCATGTATATACAAAAACATACAAGTGAAGATATAAACGTTAAAAAAAATAGTGAGTGATTTTGCAGTCAACTGTACTGAAGTGTAATAATGTTCTTGAGCAGTGATTCTCAAGCTATGGGCTGCAGGAAACACTGCCAATGGGTCCCGTCCTTTACGTTTCCCTCACTCAGTTTTAATGGGCATGCCTTTGGCTGAATTGTTATACTTACTTACTTAGTCGTTCCCCTTCTACCGTGAGGTGTAGAGGTTTGGAAGAGAGAGCGCCAGACTATCCTATCGGCTGTCTTCCTCCTGGCCTGGTTCCATTCTAGTCCTCGGTCCTTCAAAGATTGTCTGATGTTGTCCTCCCAGCGGACTCTGGGTCGTCCTGGGGGTCTGGATCCCTGACTCTTTATTTCCCATGCTTGTCGTAGTAGCCGATCTTCTCCCATTCTGCAGACATGGCCAAACCATGTTAGTTGGGACTGTTCTACTTGGGTCTGCAGCGGGTGAGATTTTAGGCCTTGACGTATCGTCTGGTTGCGGACCATGTCTCTTCTTGTTACTTCAACCACCTTCCTCAGATACCTCATTTCTGAAGTTGAATTGTTATAATAAATTGTTACTTGTCAATTTTAGTACATAGGTCGCACCAGCTTCACTAACTGTGAAATGTGGGTCGTTGTCGTAAAGAGGTTGAGAATTATTGCTCTTGAGTGGTCATTATATTATTTTGACAGGATTCTTGTGGTTATTGTGACAGTGGCGTTGAAAAAAAAAACGTAACACCCTCTCCGCGCCCAACGTCCCCCCAGATTACGCGGTGCTGGGGCCCCACATGTAATTGCTGATAGTTATATATGGTGGGAAGCCTCGACTGTAAATTCACAGGCCTCTGACAAGTTTTCTACGCCATCGAAAGTAGATTTAAAATATCAAGTATTTCATTCTATTCATAACTCTATTTTTAAAACAAACTTGGAAGAAAAAAAACATTAATTTTGTTTTCTTCAAATTTTCAGATCACGGTCTCAAACCATCTGGTTATAACTCTGATGTCGTGGTGAAAGGAAAGGATGTAAGCTGCAGAATACCGAGTCCTAGTTCTCAGGGGGCTGTTAGGAAATCAGATCTCTCAGAAAGTAATTATTGTAGAGAAACTGTCATATCGATGGCAACCGACGTTAATCAACAGCAGCATTCTAATTATAATATCAGCCCAAAGGATAAATTCTTTGTGTCCGTGCAGCATGACTCAGTCAATGTCGAAAGAGTGCCTGACGTGACACAAGAAGCTGCTCATTCATATAATTTATCTGAACCTTGCTTGAGAATTGGCGCGCCCTTGCTACATAATAATTTATGTCCTGAGCGACCTTACGCCCCTAAGTCAAGCTGCGATGATTGTTCAGAGCACCAAGTTTATTTCAAAGCTAAACAAGGCTCTAACACAAATCCAGTTCACCAAGAGCTGGCTCCAAATTTGAGATCTCAGGAAGACTCTACCAAAACTCCAGTTCAAAAAGATCTAGTGCAACATTTCACAGCTCAACAGGACTCTAATAAAACTCATCAAGATCATGTACGAAATTTCACAATTCAACAACACTCTAACAAAACGAGAGTTCATCAAGATCTCGTGTCGAATTTCAGAATTCGTGAGTCCATCGTTCCTGCTACGACAACGAATTTCAGAATTCGTGAGTCCATCGTTCCTGCTACGACATTTGATGATACAAACTGTCACCCCAGCTCTACAGCAGCCAATCAAAATGTAGTACCCAATAATTGCGGGGCAGACGTAACCAAGGAACATACCCTTAATAAGAATAGAAAGATTCGACTTAAACACCATCATGTCCTTGCCACAACAGGTAAAAACATGAATGATACAAGCGCGTTCACAAGCCCATCTGAAACGGCACTGACGGGAAGCAGTAAGAGTATATCCAGTTTACTGCCAACGTCCGTTGATTATTCCCTTCAAAAAGGTGAAGGCTTTGACCAGTCTATAAAAGAGCTTCAGATAGATATTTCAGACGTTTCAAATCCACATATTTCTCAGGTGTCTGTCGGTGGCAATGGACATTCACATAACACGTATTCAGATGCTCATTCCAACAAAAACAGCAGCATTCCTGCACTGTTGAATCAAACAACGCAACATACGTTATCTCAAAATTCACAACTTGCAAAATCAAATTTATGTGACTCTTCAGTGACATCATTCCAGCCAGCATCTATATTTAACCTTCTACCCACGTGCACTGTCAGTAAACGTTCAGACCAAGCATCACCATCCCCTCAATTTGTTCTTCCAGAATTTCCATCTAGTCCAAGAAACTGCAAGTCAAATTCATTTGATTTTTCAAACAAAGATATCCTGTTTGTCTGTCTCAGCACTGCCGCAACAGATGTAAGTGATGTCAAGAGATCAAATCTTCATCTTAAAACGGGCGATGTGAACGCTTCAAACTTAAAAGAGCAACGTCCCAACCTGCTTCACAAGGGCAATGATATCGTCCTAGTTGGCAAATCTTGTTCACTACAAGACAGCAGGCACCCAAAAAGTCACGCTAGGAGGAAGTTACTGGTTACGGAATTTGAGCACGAATTGAAATCGAAATCCACAGGTGAGCCAAACGTCGAAAAGTATTCATCAACGTTTCCACTCCTTCCACTCCAGAATTATCAAGGTTTGCAGGAGACCAGGCCTTGTGACCGAGGCGGCTTCACAACCTCAGCACGTCCTCAGTATCTTTTCAAGACACTGTTTCTATATTGGATAGGCGATATAGCCCACCCTCATCTACCGAGTTTGTCACGACTTGCAGTAATCACACCAACCTCCTGTCAACTTCGAAACAACGTTGCAACACCAACAATTTGTCAAGGTTTTCAAATCAATCTTCAAACTCAGAATACTCTATAGTACTTTCACAACCACATAATATTCCATTACCAGAGAAGCACGTATGTGATACAGGTGGATCATCATCACCTTCAGCAGTACAAAGTGTCATCAAGTCGACTAATCATCGATCAACTAGTGCCCCTTGTTCACCAAAAAACTCCATTTATTTGTACTTTCCAACAAAAAAGATCTCTAAAAGTGCTCCACCACAGGGGTTCTTGAATTCTGAAACACCTACTCAGAGGAGTGCACCTCTATCAGTTGTTGCGAATCGTATACGTGACCTTCAGAATGAATCCTGCTTGTCTAAACATATCAACTCGTTGCCTTCAGGAACGCAACAGTTTTCGAAGTGCGCCCTTTCTCCCCACATCGTGAGTTCTGAAACTGTTGTTCATTCTGAAACTGTTGTTGATTCTGAAACTCAGCAGTTTTCTAATAATTTATCAGAAAATTCCTTGTCTGCTGGGACTTCAGTTAATGTAAAATTGACTCTTCAGACGTCTGTTGTTGACAGCGACAGATCTGCCCTGCAAGCTTGTCATAAGTCACAAGAACCAACTTGTGATCCATCTCTGAAAAAGTCTTTGCCTTCTAAACTGGTAAGTGGCTGGTAAATCTTTGTTCACGTGTTTGTTGGATTTATGTTTCAAAACAGTGATAATGTTTTAGTCTTCTTCTTCCTCCTCTTCTTCTGTTTCTTCTCCTTCTCCTTCTGCTTCTTCTCCTTCTACTTCTGCTTCTTCTTCTTGCATGTACCAAAGCATCGATGTGCTTTTGCAATAGTCGTTTCTGTAGTAATTTGTTTTAAATGATAATGTTGACTGCTGCATGCTGAGTCGAATATTAGTCGACATGTATCTAAGGGAGGAGTTGTCCTATTCTTTCTTTGTCTCCTTGGAGACTTCTGGGAACTACACGGTGCTTAATGAAATCTTACCCATGACAATAGTATAGTATCTCCCTTCACCTTATAGACTTTTGGGAACTACACGGTGCTTAATGAAATCTTACCCATGACAATAGTATAGTATCTCCCTTCACCTTATAGACTTTTGGGAACTACACGGTGCTTAATGAAATCTTACCCATGACAATAGTAAAGTACTCCCTTCACCTTTTAGACTTTTGGGAACTACACGGTGCTTAATGAAATCTTACCCATGACAATAGTAAAGTACACCCTTCACCTTATAGACTTTTGGGAACTACACGGTGCTTAATGAAATCTTACCCATGACAATAGTAAAGTACACCCTTCACCTTATAGACTTTTGGGAACTACACGGTGCTTAATGAAATCTTACCCATGACAATAGTAAAGTACACCCTTCACCTTATAGACTTTTGGGAACTACACGGTGCTTTATTAAATCTTACCCATCTCAATAGTAAAGTATACCTTCACCTTGGAGACTTCCGGCAACTACACGGTGCTTAATGAAATCTTACCCATGACAATAGTAAAGTACTCCCTTCACCTTATAGACTTTTGGGAACTACACGGTGCTTAATGAAATCTTACCCATGACAATAGTAAAGTACACCCTTCACCTTATAGACTTCTGGTAACTACACGATGCTTAATTAAATCTTACCCATGACAATAGTAAAGTACTCCCTTCACCTTATAGACTTCTGGTAACTACACGGTGCTTAATTAAATCTTACCCATGACAATAATAAAGTACTCCCTTCACCTTATAGACTTTTGGGAACTACACGGTGCTTAATTAAATCTTACCCATGACAATAGTAAAGTACTCCCTTCACCTTATAGACTTCTGGTAACTACACGGTGCTTAATTAAATCTTACCCATGACAATAGTAAAGTACTCCCTTCACCTTATAGACTTCTGGTAACTACACGGTGCTTAATTAAATCTTACCCATGACAATAGTAAAGTACTCCCTTCACGTTGGAGACTTTCGGCAACTACACGTTGCTTAATGAAATCTTACCCATGACAATAGTAAAGTACTCCCTTCACCTTGGAGACTTCCGGCAACTACACGTTGCTTAATGAAATCTTACCCATGACAATAGTAAAGTACTCCCTTCACCTTTGAGACTTCCGGGAACTACACGGTGCTTAATGAAATCTTACCCATGACAATAGTAAAGTACCCCCTTCACCTTGGAGACCTCCGGGAACTACACGGTGCTTAATGAAATCTTACCCATGACAATAGTAAAGTACTCCCTTCACCTTGGAGACTTCCGGGAACTACACGGTGCTTAATGAAATCTTACCCATGACAATAGTAAAGTACTCCCTTCACCTTTGAGACTTCCGGGAACTACACGGTGCTTAATGAAATCTTACCAATTACAATAGTATAGTATCTCCATTTAATAGTGACTGATTATGGGAATGCGCCTCTGAGGTGATAACTTTCATCTACTTCTTTTTCGTTATCTTCATTTCGGCATATTTTATGCTCTTCTGTTTGTTGCCGAGCACAAGCGTGGGCACAATTATAGGGAGATTAAATTGTTACCCATTGATAACCGACTTTTTTGATGGTGATAGTGATAAAGGCTGTTACCCTTGGATGCTGTATACTGTGTTTTATCAGTGCACGTTGTAAAGGTGTATTGGTGTAATTGGTCAACTCTAATAACCGGGCACAGTGTCAGGTATACATGTCACCTTGTCCTGGGACACAATGAGGCCCTGACAAGAATACAGTGTTGACAATGAGTGTTGCAATGAATGTCAATACGCGAATGTGTAGACTGTTCTGTGGAGTTGACTAAAGGTTCAAACACTCATTCATGCGTATCTAGAAGTTACTGATGCAGACCACTGTGGACGTTTCAATAGTTTAATTTGACGCACACACTTGACAGAACGGGTACAGTTACAGCAACACAGGTCGACATCAATAGCATATTGTTGACCCACGGTGTACAATCATAAATTGACATTCATGTTGAAGAAAATCACAATGGAACCTCAGTATACAAGCGTTCAGAGTTCCATATCTTAAACAAATATTCATCAGGCCTTACTGACTGATCATGTCAGTTAATATATAATGTTTAACAAATCTTCATCAGGCCTTACTGACTAGTCATGTCAGTTCATCAATAATGTTTACGGTGACTCCTAGACAGAACCTCCTTTAGCATAAGTGTAGCTTGCACCCTAGCGGAGATTTCTTTAAATAGCATTCAGCAAATATCTTCTGAGAAAACCTTAAACTACCAATAGTAGGTTTTTCCTTTCATAAGTATGATCTCTTTATCATCACCTGATAATAAGGGCGTCCCTGTTCCCTGGTAAATGATCCACAATAGATAGCATTCCAAAATGGCTTCTAGTCTTGTAAACATCGCTCACCATAACGATGTACGACAAAGCTTCAATAAAGATTCAATTCATGAATATCAAAGTTTCCACAAGCATCAGCATAATCTGTCCTCATAACTGCTGTATAGAAACACAATCAGTGCTGCTAGATAATATGTCGTTCTGACATACTGACATAGGTAGATTCATGTAAACGTCTGCCCATCTTAAGCCTAGGAATGAACGAAGTCAGCAAAAGTACGTTTACCTTAGCATAAGAACACACTAGCAAGCACAAACACGCTCTTCTCCTCGCGTTATGGAATGGACACTAGGGAACTCATGGATTTAACCATCACAGAAGAAAATATCTTCGTTCCCATAATCAACAGAGATCACAAACTCTGGGCAGGTCTAAGACATGACTTCCCGCCATAGGCTTCGACATCACCGAAGAACTCTCTAACGTATCTTCATGCGCCGAAAAGCACCAGACCCCAAAAGTATAGTACAAAAAAAAATAGTTCCACTAAAACATACTAAGATATCAGGATATAAGACATACTCGTCCTACATAGACAAGAACTACACATAGATTCGGGCCATAGACATTCTGAAGCAAGAACAATCTATTTCTAACCAAACACAGAATATATTAAAGTAAGTCTAAATTCCACCGCTGAGTTCAATTTTCAGGAACGATACAAAGAGCGATAACTCACAGAATGAATACCCATCGCCTAATCTGAGTTCTGTCCCTTTAGACCGAAAAAACGTGCATTCAAAGATAAATATATTTTTATCAGACAAATAAATACATTTTCCATATGTATGCGTGATCCGTGCGTCAAAGAATATGTGCGCAACACCCATGAAGCATGCTCCCCCTCTCCAGGTAGCAATGTAGGTCCAAACCCATGACAAAAGATGTTATAATGTCAATGATGATTATGAAATGTACTTTTCAGTTTTATTTACTTACTTATTTACTAAGTCGTTCCTCTTCTACCCTGGGATGTAGAGATTTGCCGGAGAGAGCGCCTTACCATCCTATTGGCTGTCCACTTCCTGGCCTGGTTCCAATCTAGTCCTCGGTCCTTCAGAGATTGTCTTATGTTGTTCTCCAAGAGAACTCTGGGTCGTCCTGGAGCTCTGGATCCCTGGCTCTTACTTTGCCATATTTGTGGTGGTAGCCGATCTGCTTCCATTCTGCAGACATGGCTAAACCATCGTAATTGGGACTATTCTACTCAGGTCTGAGTTTTGAGGCGATGACGTATCGTCTGGTTGCAGACCATGTCTCTTCTTGTTACTTCAACCACCTTCCTCAGATACCTCATTTATGAGGTTTGGTTCTGACTTTTGTGGGTTGCAGTCATTGCTCATGACTCGCATCCATAAGTCAAGACTGGAACATAGGTGGAGAGGTATACTACCATCTTCGTATTCTTGCCAATTTCTCTTTTGTTGAGGAATCCTCGATTCATGACCTAAAAAAGTCTCCAAGCTGCTTCTCATCGGGTAACCAACTCTTCTGTGATGCCTCCCTTCCAGTCTATGAAAGCTCCAAGGTATTTAAAGTGGTTGACCTGTTCCAGGACTTGTTCTCCCAGCTTAATCTGATGCCTTGTTCCTCTCGTGATATCACCATGGATTTTGTTTTGGAGCTGCTGATGACCATCCCTCTCTTCTTCAGCACTTCCTTTCAGACTTACAGGTTGCATTGAAAATGTGCCTCTGATTTAACAATCAGGACAACATCGGCATAAATGCCAGCTCTGAAATAGACTGACATTATACCATTATGTTTTGCTGCCTTGCTCATCTCGATTTTCTCCTGTGCTGCCTTCAGTTCTTCCACCTTGATGTCATCTTCACTACCATTGGTGTCCTCTTCTGTGATAGTGTTTATCATTTCTAAGGCTTGACTTTGTTCACCACCAAGGAGCGCTGAGAACTATTCTTTCCCTCTTTCCATTACTGTCGCGAGAGGTTCAGATGTTATTAAAAATAAGAAGATATCCTGGACATAAAGGTGTACCAGATGATACCAGGATAGTGCCAGATAAGAGTCTGGTCTTATCAGTGTGGTAAGTTGGGATTATATAAATAGTTATAGGGGACTTAGTGTACTGACTGAGATCAGCTGTGAAGGTATCTGTATCTAATAAGTGTAGTGTGTTACAGATGACCTTATTTTGCTACCACATTTAGACCTCAATCAGACTTATTCTGGAATATTGTGATGACTACGTTGAATGTCTAGGGTTATGATAGTGATGAAGTGTAAGTTCACAACAACCAACAGACAGATAAACACTTTTATTAAGATCCACAACACTTTACAACACTATGACAAGCACATACATATAACACTCTAGAAGACTAGCTTAAGTAAGTCAAGTGTTAACTTTTAAATTATGTATTAGTTTCTTTCAATAATAGATATCCTGATCCAACTACAGAGGGAATCAGGAATCATAATCAAATGTAAACACAATGTTTATGTACAAAAATTATACAAAGGATCTTTGTCCTGACATATAATATTATTACAATATGTGTGTAGGGTTATGATGTAGTACTATGAGGTAATACTGGCTTTTGAAGCTAGGTTGTTGTTTGTCATCACGACTTCATGTGTTTGTTACGGGTGGAAATAATATTGAAGGGTTCACAGTTCTTTTTATGTGTAAAACAATAACTGTCCCTCTTGATTTAGTATTACTGTCAATTTTAGGGTGGGTTATACAAGGGTGAGCTGCTCTGGCTGTCGAATTCTTAACTCATGTGTCGGCGGCAGGAAAACGGTCTCCTCTGCTCGCTTGCTTCTCAGTTATCTTGACATACACCACTGGTCGATATCTTGGACAAGGAATCTGCTGCCAGCCCTCTGGATCTAGCAAAACTCAGACCAGGTGCTGCTCTAATACTTCAGTACCACGGTCCCTGAAATAAGAAGGTTGTACCTCCTTCTTCAGAACTAATATATAATATATTTCCACACTGAAGTACAGGACATTACAAACACAGAGTTCAACGCTGTAGGCCAACTGCTAGCTTCTCATGTGACAATATACACCAGTATTCCTCTCCCTAATGGTTACAACGCCTCTGCAATTCCAGCATTAATTCCTTCTATACAATAGGATAGGTGTCATGTTACTATTTGGCAATCCCATATATGCCTATGCAGTTATACTCCTCTCTGACAAGCTTTTACATGGTGGAGCAATATCCAGGCTTTGCCTTCTGTTTGCTACTGAACCACACATATACAGACACAATCTGTCATGTCATATTCAATTTTCATATTATATATATATATATATATATATATATATATATATATATATATATATATATATATATATATGAAATATGTCTAGCTTACCACAATTCAATCAAATACACACAAGTAACGTTGACTGGCGATGAATTCTGGCACAATTTTAATCTGCCTTATCCCATGCTTTTATTAGAAAAATATTAGCTTGATCTCAACGCACTTGCTTCTCACAACATTTATTTTCAAAACTGGCCCTGAACTGACGCTTCTATTTTTTTTTTTTTTTCGTACGCCCGCTAATACTCGAGGCGAAATCTCAGGTTATTATTTTATGTCTAACCTGACATTGATTTTACGTGAGTATCCCTTTTTCTTGTACAGAGACAGGTGTCCCTCGCCATTCAGGCAAATACTCTCCGATTTCGGAGGTACCCATTACAGCTGGGTCGGCTCAGGAGCCGCCAATCCCTGGTCGACGACACTCCTTCAAATGTCCTCGCCAGGTCTCGAGTTAATCCAGTCCAAATCCCGGTCGACGAAAAATCCTCAAATGCCGTCGCCCGGGTTTGATCCTGAATCACCCGGTCGCCAGAGCGGTGTTGTAACCACTACGCTAGCGCGGCTCCCAATTCTATTTGACTATATCGAACGTTCTAACCAATGAGACCATGTTTACAAGAGCCATCCTACACGTAGCCATTAACAACACTAATAGTATTTGCAGTTCGACTAATAAGGTTTCGCCTTACATATTACTACAGCCAATCAAATCGTATCTAACTTGTTGGCCTCATTTCCCCTAAAGCAGTGTTTTTCAAACATGCCATTATGAGCAAATATGATCTTGTGCTGTCAGACAACCCCACTATAGTATTTTGGCTATAATTTGTTAATTACTAGACTATTGGCGTAACACATAACATGTTCTTTGTCAGCAAGTCCTAAGGCACACAAATATATAAGTTTAATGAGGCTAAGTGGCTTCGTTCAAAATATGTATTATTCTAGGATAGTCGTGTATTTGTTTTTTACCACCCGTTCACTTCTATACCAAGGGATGTATTCTGTACTGTCAGACTAATGTCAGGAGCTTAAACATAAATCAGTAGAATGTCAGGTTTCCCAATAAGATCTTAAACCTGTTTTCAAAACCTAACCTCGTATCGTTAGTGTTTTTTATCACTGTTTATTTGAAAAAATCAGGCCTGCATGCCTTTCGCGTAGGATTGGCGTTCACTTTTTAATCGCGAGACGACGTGGTACCATTTCATACGTTCCTCCGTGCATCTCTCTCTCTCTCTTCTAAGCCCGTCTGTCTTTTAGGTTAACGTAGTGTGTATAATGACATTAATGTAGTATTATATCTAGGTCATTATGCAGTTTGCGTATCAAGATCGTCTAAGAAATACAGTACCAGTTTTATTTTTAGAAACGCGGGTAGTTTATGCAGACGGAGCAGAAAAAGGGGGTTTCGTGTTCAGCCATTATGGCGTTCTACAACACAGGCGTACGCTATTGTGAAAGCACTGATCTTTCACCATTCTTCTTTCTTTCTATTGAATTACTTCGTTAGGCTTTACATTTATTTTCTAATTTATATATGTGGATTAGAATTTTTCACCACAATGAGTAATATCCCCTTCTATGAAGAGAGTAAGGGTGTATAGACACAAAGGTAGGGTCAAGCTATGTAAGTTGCCAGAGAAGATGGTGATATAGTACTCTGAGTCCCTAACTGCTACCTCTCCCGATCCGCCTCCGTGATTATGGTATGTATTATTGTTATTAACTCTGCTATGGGTAATTATTTAACTAAATTCACCAACAAGAACTGTAACTTAAAGAATTTAAGTAAGTCTGCTGGTAAATATTTACAATTTATTTATACATTTTACTCTTTTCTGTTTGAAAAGTTTTAAAATCAAATATTTTACAAAAGTAAATAATTAAGAACAGTTCAACAAAAATCTTGCATTTGTGTTAAGATGTCTAACACTTTTTATACAGTCTGGCTTATTTAATTTTTCACTGAAGAATTACTAGTGTTATTATTATACTCTAATTGGAGCTCTATACTGTTCTGTTCATCACGAACTGGATGCGTTTACTTTTGGTGATCACGGATAGACTACACAGTTGCCTTGTGCAACTTAACTGAGTCACTGCAGATGGCTCCCTCTGATGCTGGAGAGAATCTTCAGATGAAAACCTTCCAACTGTTACCCATGATATGGCTGGCCCTCTACCATAGACTGGCACTGAATTCGTTGCAACTTCAGTAAGAGAAGCCTCTTCTTATTTGTTGTAGGCTTTAGGTTAAAGGATTAAACGGGTAGAGGAACATCCCTAATATTGTGTTGGTACCCTCTTTCAAGTGGTACTTCTTCCAAAATGCTGTAGTAAAATTCGGAAGTTAATCAGGTTACACAGATTGGGCCTTGCCATCTTTATTTTCCCAGCGGTAGTAAACACAGGACCAAGAAAGCGTTTTATTGGTTAGTGTATCATAAATTTCTACAATGTATGGCGCGCGGTATGGTCAGAGAATTCATGATGTGAGACAGACGTCATTTCACGACAATTACACTCTTTTGGGGAAGTAAGCAATTTGTCTTGCTTGTCATTTATAAATTTAAGAGGGTACTGTTTTTCCTTCCTCATGTTCGTTTCAGTTTTAAAGATGATAATTATATTATGTGAAGGTTTTCGCGAAGCTGATAATTTTTCTGTGTGGTAATTTAGATGAGGGTGATATTGTAACGGGTTTATGATAATTTTGACGAAGATATTGTGTTGTGAGTGACAGTATACATGATGATAAATGTATTACGTGTGAAAAGTTTAATGTGATAACTCTATAAAGTGTGATCATTTTGATATAACGTTGGTATTATACATTTTATAAAGATGATACGCTTCGTGGTAATAGTGACGGTAACGATGATTTGGTAAAGTTAGCAACGAGGATAGTTATCACGGTATTGATACAAATTTGTCGTAATTTATTACGTGATGAATATTGATAATAATGTCATAATTTTTACAGCATTAAGGCAGATATAGATGATACTTGCGATTCGTTTACTTCACAGACCTTTCCAGAGTTCATTAACGGTGGCTTCGGTGTGAAGAATCCCCTGTTTGCCAGAACTAAGATGGAAACAGTTCTCTGCCACAAAGATACAGGTAAGAAGCTTTGTGGGTACAGCTCATGGGGCAAGAGATGAATGAAACGACCAACTTCTTCTTCTTCTTCTTCCATCCTTAGCCACTGACCGACAAAGCAGTCCGTAGCCAATACGCCTATAGGCAATCTTAGGGCAACAAGAAACTAATTGTTGTTCGATGTTTTCCGACCTAAGGGTCTTTTATATTTGGACATGCGCCCTAATATAACCGACTAGGTTGAACGGGACGCCCCTCGCCAAAACGAGGCAAAAGTTTTACATTAAAAAAAAATAAATAATTGTTGTTCCGTTACGCCTAATGGCGTTTATTGGTACAACAAAAAATTAATTGTTGTTTCCGTAATCAGTATGGCTGGCAAGCGGGTGATCAGCCCGCTGGTGAAACGACCAAGAAACGTTAGAAAACACGGAAACCTATGTGAAGAAACTATTGTTTCAAAGGTCGACACATGATTTTCTTGAGCCAGAAGATGATATCGTTTTTGGATAGGTTTCTTCTTCTTCTTCTTCTTCTTCTTCTTCTTCTTCTTCTTCTTCTTCTTCTTCTTCTTCTTCTTCTTCTTCCTCTTCTTCTTCTTCTTCTTCTTCTTCTTCTTCTTCTTCTTCTTCTTCTTCTTCTTCTTCTTCTTCTTCTTCTTCTTCTTCTTCTTCTTCTTCTTCTTCTTCTTCTTCTGCGTTCGTCCTGGAAAGGACGTTGGTTGCGTTGTGTCGCCGTTTACGCAAAGCTGCGATATCTGCGCCTTTCGGCCCGACACATCCGACTTCGGCACGGTATTTTTTTAGGACCGGGTTTGCCTTCCCACTTCGATCCCTACGCTCTCATCCAGACTGCAGTGATGCAAACTGTTTCCAGGACCACCACTTGGAGGTGGAGTAGGGTCTTGGTCAGCTCTGGTTCGCTGACCCTGACGCAAGCAGTCTAGCTATGGGTCGCTGACTGCATTCCACTTTTGATGCAGGGGTAGGTTTGACAACTATCATAATTCAGCCGTTAACGTTTCTGTTACCATCTTTGCTTCCTGCACTGTGTCATTCTTTTTTTTAAATCCGGTCGTCATCTTACTTTTCGCCTCCATCTACCGATGATTATCTGATCCTTAGGTTGACACTATGTAGTTTACCACTTGTCACATTTCTGACCTGTTTATGTTTTCTTTGTGGGCGTCAGCGTTTAGCGAAAACAGGGAACAATGTTACCTTGACTTGTTTGCCCAAGACGCTAGCAATAGACGTATCAAGTCGTCTATAACCACAGGAGATTGCATAATTACTTCCGTTCATCTGGTGAATGAGTCTGATAGTGGTAAAACAGATGGTTATCTACGAGACAACGTGGGGAGCAACATGCAAAAATACGGCCCAACCTTAAGGTTGTCTGTATTTTAACAGTCTTGGATAATTAGAGCAGGACATATTTCGTAATCATTTCTGACGGGTGTCTTAACCATCTTAAGCAAGATGACGTATTGTAATACACAGGGCTGGGAGAAGAGAGTTCAACCTTCGAGAAGATTTATCAGATTTAATAATTAGGGCAGGTTGTGTGATATAATTTTTCAAATAAATGTAATACTTAAGCGGCATTACCTTATATGGCCATGCCGTAGTTTTCATGGGGATAAGTAGGGATGAGTTTGCTAAAATCAGACGCCTTACTTGTAGTTGGTTTAAAATAAGAATATGAATTTAACTAAAACTATGATCGGGTTCTACCCAAGAGAACCCCACAAGGTTACCTTGTTGCGTGCGCAAAATTTCAACTTTAAAACGTTGCACGTTTTGAGGTTTTCACACTGCCTTTTATATTCTTCGTCACGGAGACCGGATCAAGAGGTAACATATAGAAGATCTTATAAGGTAAAGGGTAAAGGATCCCCTTACACGCCTATTGAGGCATTTTGGGAATACGGTGTTAGGCCCGTATTTTCGTGACCATCGGCACACTAGGGGTGATGTATTCAGCATCACGCCGGCCGCCTTAACCTTCACAGAGTTGTTCTGGTACCCAATTCGCGAGGCTGGGTCAACTCCGGAGCCGTTTGCGGTCTAAAAAATCCCACATCAACTGGGGATCGAACCATGGATCACCAAGCTAGGAAGCCAGTGCACTAACCACTGCGCTAACGCGGCTCAGAAGATCTTATAGGGAGTGATTAAGACCAGAATAAATATTAGCGTATAAAATTGCCAGTATCAGTATTCTATAAATCCTTTGAAATCCCGACCCCTATAAATCTGCCCTGCGCCAAAAGCAAATAGTGCAATATAGCAACTATTATTACCTCACGGGAAAACACTGTATATAAAAAAGCTGCAGTACTTACTACGGTCATCCTGAGTTACAAAGTCTAGATAATATAACACGTTAGGGGTAAGTTGTAACATGTACATTTTATTATTTTATATTTGAGTTTTAGGTGTATGAATTGCTTATTGATGTACAGTTGCACATGTGACTGGCATCCTCATCATATAAACTAACTTGCCACATAAACCACCACTGCAAGAGCTTGTGACTGTTTAGTGTGGGTTTTCCTTACAAGGCCCAATAGCAGAGATAGCCACATGCTCCATAGGAAACAGGAAGGGGATGATAATAACACACACACACACACACACACATATATATATATATATATATATATATATATATATATATATATATATATATATATATATATAGAACAACAATAAAACTCTTGATTCTAGAGGCAGGGGCTGTATTTATTTTTACAACCCATTCAGGGACTAAGCAAACATTAAACAAATAAACTAGCGAACATAACAAAACAAAACACCCAGCATGTGCCCGATTGCTAGTCTGAAGAAACAAACAAAGCAACGAATAGTTAAAATCATAGTAGTTAAATAATGATGCTCTCACCTGTCAAACAGTCCTTCCACGTGTACTACCTGACACCCTCAACTATCACACACGCACATACATGCGTGTCGTCCAATGTGACTAGTAAGGTGTTGTGCGTGAGGCTGGCAATCTCACCATGTAACATCGGTTGCTACCGAAACCACTACTGCAAGAGCACACTCAACTATCACACACACATACTCATGCATGTCGTCGATGAGACTAGTATGGTGTTGTGCGTGAGGCTGGCAATCTCACCATGTAACACAGATTGCTACCGAAACCACTACTGCAAGAGCACACACTCAGCTATCACACACACACACACACACACTCATGCATGTCGTCCAATGAGACTAGTATGGTGTTGTGCATGAGGCTGGCAACCTCACCATGTAACACAGATTGCTACCGAAACTACTATTGCACGAGCATCTGAATGCTTCATACGGATGAAACCACACTGGTGGCCCCATGCTCCCTCAGGAGCGGAGAAGAGAAATATATATCTTCAAGTGAGCCCACGTGCTCTCACAAACCATCCTTCACATAACAATAGTTAAATAATCATAAAATATGTATAACATAGAATTAACCAATATGTACCACCAATACTCTCCTTAATGGGCATAAACCACCACCTCGCATCTGATCCATCTCAATATTCACTACTGCATTCTGAACATGTCGTAAGTGACGACTGGTGCGCCTGGCAACAAGCGTGTCGTATATGACCCCTGATGAGACTGAGAACTCATCACATGAAACACATCGTTACCGTCACCGAAACAACCACAGCAATAGCATAAAAATGCTTATTGTGGGCCTGTAATGGACACCAGCTGCATTGGTGTTTCCATGCTCCGCCGGGAGCAAACAGAGAAACACCTGTCTCAACGTGCCTTACGCCTTACGCACGCTCTCCAGAAATCTAAATATATATTCTCACCTCACAGTAACTCACCAAAGATAAACAGTAGGATATTGATAAGTAGGCTATCGTGAAATACACTTAAATGCTCTTACATAAAGAATAAAATATAATTATTCACGACTTAAACAAAACTGGAACTAAATACACAACGTGTCACATGGCGTAACATTTACCACGCGGGGCGTGTTATTCGGACTCGCTGGCGCCGCTTTTTATACAGTCCTCGCCACGTGGGTGCCATCTTGCTATTGTTAATCTTATCTAAATTCCAGTGAAATAGCTTCATACTATATCTGCCTTTCTGATGAATAAAATACTCGCTCTTAAACTTTCACATCTATCTATCTATCTTTTTATCTCATTAAACATTAAAATAGCCACATCGATATAATTTCAGAATTATAGAAAACTAATTCTAATTTAAATTAACTCACGTGCTCAAGGCATTTACAGCTTGGCTCTGTGTGTCTTACTTCGTCTGTTCTCTCTGGGCGGCTGATCTTCAAATAGGCTGGTTTGATGCTCGCTATTTCTTTATTTAAACCGCTAAGCCTAAACACTCAACTTAGTCCGCGCTGCGCGGATTAATTTAGCCACTTAAATGACACTCGCGATTTTTGCTCTACCAGGCATGAAAACACAGATATACACAACTATTTCTAGAGTAAAAACACCACTATCAAATATAACACACAACTATGCACCAAAACTAATTTCTAGGCGTTATTATGGCCTTTTCATCAATCTTGAAGAATTTTCACATCCCAGAATGCTTCGCGCACATCGAAAATACGTGGGCGATAAATCTGCCCCAAAACAGGTAGGGGCGGGCGTCGCCTTTTCGGCCCCATCATATATATATATATATATATATATATATATATATATATATATATATCTATATATATATATATATATATATATATATATATATATATATATATATAATTAGTCTATATTCTGCCGCTGTCCTAGTACCCTTTCACCTGACTTGATAGGTTGAAATTTAATGCTCTGGGCATGAGGTAAAATTTTAGAAAGATGAAATGGTGGAGGGAAGCGGAAGTCACCTGATGTGTACATAAGGAGACTGAATCTTTACGAGAAGTATTGTTTTCTCTCAGTTTTTAGTACCAGTTGTCAGATTCGACACTGGGCACTATCTTTAACAGACAAGTCTAGAGGACACTAAGATGTAACCTGAACAGTTACTACGACACTGCCAGGAAGGTGCTGCTACCAAACCACTCGACACCAGAAGAGAAGAAACAGTCAAAACGTTACTGGGAACCAGCAGTGACTGAACCAGAAGTCAACGACAACCATTGTTACTATATTTCAATCTAAAAAGCCAGTAATGGCACAGATTACGGACTATATCTTTTTTGTCCACCAACATAATAACCTGTTTTTTTTTCTTAACAAATAAATGTTATTTATTTCAACCCTGTTGAACCAATATTCATAAAACATCTCTTGTTACTTATGTAAATATAAAACCATGGTAGGTGTCGATCAATGGATTAAGTGAATTGATGTTTGCACTCAGTGACTCATTTAAAAAAATACAATATACAGAGCTAAACATACAATTAATATTTTGCTAAAATTACCTTCAGCTTGGGGCTCATTAAATACAAGTTAAAACATATATTTCTCACAGAAGGGGCTTGGGAATACAAAGTTTATAACAATCTTAGCTTAATTGTTATACTTGACATTCTAAAAATCCGCGTGAGATACCTTGAAATAGAAGCACCAACCTTCTATTTATATCTCTGCGAAGAGTAATCTTGTGCGAAGGTTGCAAACGTTGTTTAAAAAAAAAACTCATTCCTTTTACTCGAATTTCGGCTATTAGAGAACCACTAAAGACCACTACTGCAGAGCAGGGGAGACAACCCGCGACAATAAGACAATTAGAAAAGATTTACCAAGCATTGGTCACTGTATATATAGTTGTTAGAGATAGGAAATGATAAATACAGTACAGTTTTCTTGGGAATTACATGATACACAAGATTGTCCAGGATAGGATATGATAATGAGATTACTCAAAGATATGATTTAACACACAAGATTGTACTAATCACGGCACAGTAGATTGTTCAGAATACGACATGATATAGACCAGAGACGTACTTAAAAGCAACCGGGTCGGATCTTACCTTTAGCACCCCTCTCTTCCCTCCCCCCTTTCCCCCATCCCCGAATAAAGAAACACACTTGCAAGTCCAGTGCATATTGTTAACAGTAAATACTATCATAAAAGTATCCCATGGCAACCCTCCCCTCTTTTTTCCCGACTCACTCGGTACAGACCGCCCCCTCCCAGATACAGACAATTTCCCAAAATAGGAAAAGGTGCATAAGATAGAACCTGATAAATATGATTGCGCAGGATAGGACATGATATACAAGATTTAACCTTAGGTGTTTTCGTGTTGGTGTGGAAGAGAGCGTGGAAATTTGTTATTTGTGTCATTCATTTTTTTGGTTCTTTTTTCCAGCTTGTGCGAACTCGCACGTTATTGTGGTTTTTTTTTTTGGCTGTGGTAACAATTGGTGTTTGGGTTTTAATAAACTTACAAATGTGCACTGGATCAGTTTGTCTTTCACTATACTGTACTTGTATTCATTAACTGTACAATTGCGTCTGTAGATAGTAAGTAGTGTAAACCTTATCTCAGCCTGAGCAAGAAATGGTGAAGCAGTAGCTGTAAAAACAAGTCACAAGTGGCGAGGGAGAGTCAATCTAGGTTCTCACCCTTGAAGCTATAAGTCTCATCCTCTACAGTCACTTTTTTTCTCATCTTAATCTATCTTCTCAGACTTTCTTCAAAATTGTTGTCTTGTCTCTTTAATTTGACAGACTCTTATATAAGCCATTTTGTGACAACCAGCATGGCATTTTGGCCTGAGTCTCACCTCACTAAAAAAAAAAAAACATTGGGAGGGGGAACCTCACAGACAAAAATGCAAAATTAAATTCCTTTTTACACAAACAATAAGGGGGTCTCACAATGTGAATTGGCCCAGGCCTCACCTGAACTATCAGAGGGCATGCCCCTTGTATACGTTTCTTAAATTTAAATAATTTGTCAGCCATCCCTTGTTTTACTCATTGTCACGGGTTACCTCTCCTTGCTCTGCAGTAGTGGTCCAACAGTGGCCAAAACCTAGAGGATCTAATGTGGGTCTTCAAAAGTGTCTACCTTCGTACAAGATTACTCTTGGCAGAGTTGTAGATAGAACGATAATGATGCTTCTACCTCGAGGGAGTATCCACAAGATATTTCAGAAGTCAAGAATAATGCTGAGTGAGTCTGAGCACGTTAACTTTTTATCTGACCCGCCGAGTTTTGTGAAGATGGATTATCTTATAATTAGCTCTTTCAAGCCCCCAGCTGATTTAATTCAGCGAAATCTTAATTTAGTGGCTCTTGTTTAAGCGTATTTACGATGACTGATGCATACGGGTGCGCACATTCAAAATGATTAAATCAAGTTTAAATTTATATAAACACAAATAACAAATTTAATAATTAATTCTGTTTAACAGTTTAAAAAATGAATTATTCTTTAAAAAAGGTAATAATCACAGGGTGATGTTATAAATTTGGAGGAAATGGTCTGATGGTTCTCTTGGCAGCTTTTATGTTTGTACCTAGCTGCCAATAAGTTTGATTGTTTCTGCTCCAGCTGATGTTTGGTTCTTTGCAGACAGATGACACGTTCAATCGTCACTGGTCAAATCTGAAAGCTGTGACAAGTTCCAAGATGTATCAGAGAGTAATCACAAAGCTGGTCCATCGTCTCTAAGACCATTCTGATGATGGTGTCTAGCGTAAACTTCAGGCCACTTATACTCTCACTTGTTCCAGCGATAGTACACTCAATTGGTACCACCAACTAGTGTCAAAAAAGAAGAGAACAAATACCCTCCTGAGTATTGAGTTTTCTAGACACATACTCATGTGCTCCCCTCTTTTCATTCCACCATCCCATCTACCTCAGAACTTTATCCTCTCTGAGAATTAATCTGAATCCCAGTGAGCGGAAATCTTTCATTACATTTAGATTGAATAGGTTTACATTTACCTCTACATTGGTTGAAAAGGTTAGCAATATAATAAGTATGTACATCATTTTTCTCATCATTCACTCCCTGCTCCATATGGAACTTAGGACTACCTCTGCTTTAGGTTCTCGTTAAAAAAACTCGCATAAAGCAGTCACCAGCCCTTGCAGTGGTGGTTTATCAAATCATCATTCTATATGCTAAGGTTGCCAGCCTTGTATGACTTGGACATCCACTAGCAATGTTCACATATTACCATTCACATGTCAATATATACATATTATTTCACGTGTTAATAATGTAAAATTTAGAATTATAAACGTACAACTCACCCCAAATTGCCTTTTGGATCACAGGCTTCTGGCTCAGAGAAATAGTTAAGGCAGCTAGTTTAAGATGCTTCTTCTACGTGTTCTGGGATATTGCTTTACAATAAGCTCTCACTCTGACTTCGCGTTCAGATTCCTAGGATTCCGGTTTTCCTTGTTAATAACGGTAGAGTTTTCCTGGGATATAAGTCCTCAAGATGCTCAAACAAGGTCCGGTCCGATAAATGGAATTCGGATCCTATTCTTTACTCTGACTGGTCTCTTGACGAGTTGAATTTCATAGTGCTTTCCCCCGACGAAAGTGTCAGGTTATATTACAACTTTCATCCCACGCACGTTGTTGTTTACTATCAGAAATGTTGTTATGTTTACATCTCGAATGCTGACAAATAGTTTCAGTCACGTGTGTTATGATGGGGTTTATTTAAAAAATTTCCTCATAGGAAAATTCTGCGTGTTATTTAAAAGGTCACTTTCCAAATATGGAATCGTTATATCCGTCGATTCGCGGTAATGATTGCAACTACAATTCCCTACATTATCACAAATAATGTCTTCGTAACAATTCTGTCCGGAAGCTATTACAACATTCCGTCTTTCAGGTGCATGTCTGTAATATGTCCGCAGACGGATAATTTATCTCCCCGTACTTGTGCAAACACCGACCCTCGTTTGACCATCTGGGCTGTGACTCTTCATGAAGTAATTAGAAGGTCACACTAGCCATATCAGCGATAAGCAAGCTCGCTTGGCCATTTCCGTGTGAATCCGGCGCCCAATGTCTGGTACACGAGAATTTTACCGACATGACTGTTGGTTAAGATTGCATCATCCGTCTACTTTTTCAGCAGGGGTGAACAGGTAAACAGACATGACGAATTATTACAGGAAAAAGTGCAAACGACTCGAAAATACAAATTACCTGTCGGAAGGTAGAAGAAGAAAATGTGCCGACCATTGAACAGTGCGCACGCCTCATTAAGGTAGCTAATACTGCCGGAGCGGACAAGAGATCGACCCAAATTATGTGACAGTCATAGGAAATTTATTCTTTTGCAATGATTGCCCTGTATCGTGATGTGAAATCCACATTTCCTCCACGTGTTCAAAGCTGACCGCTGCCTACATATCGTTAGATTTTCCCACATTCAAAAGTGTTGCATTGTTTTAAAACAGTTACTTTTATTGTTGTTTTTTGTTTTTAAGGCAACACAAGAAAGAAAGTTACGAGGAGCAACAGTTCCAGATCTCTGTTTCATGGGAAACAGTTAAGAATGACACTGATTTTTTGCTCTCTTTTCTTTTCTAGAACATGATTGCGGTTGGCTCCATTGTTGGAAGCCTATGCCAAAGTATTTTATGTGCTCTTGCAATTGTAGTTTCTCTATCAGCTTGTTAGATATGACGAGGTTGTCAGCTTCACGTACAACTTCACATTAGTACACTTTAACGACCTGCTCGAGGGATCTGTGGTCTTATTCTTCCTTCGTGGCCTCGAGATCTCCGGTAACCCCATACAAGCTAAAGCAATGTTTCATATCAAAATGGTTTAATATATTTTCAGTGTTTATTTAAAAGTTTAACGCTACTTACGTTCCCATTTGGTTTTTTTTAAATAGGACAAAGTCATAGTTTACCAGATGATAAACTGAGGTGCCACATTTGTGACAAGCAATTTGATCTCCCTCGTCACCTGAACCGTCACTTGAAATGTCACAGCGAGTACAAGAGATACCTGTGTCTGATTTGTCGGAAGGGATTCAATGATACCTTTGATCTAAAGCGGCATACCAGAACACATACAGGTAAATGACAAATCGGATGGGATGACACAGCTTGAGATGAGAGAGGTAGTAAAGAGGAGAGTGCAGTAAGAAAATGTGAAGGGAGTAAGAATGAGATCTGAAAATATGAGGAAAGTAAGGGAAAGATCACAAACTTTGGGGACAATAAAAATGTGATCAGAAAATGTGATGAGTTGTAAATGGAAAATAAAAATGTGATAAGAGCTAGAAACAGATTTTCAAAAAACAACGTGAGGAACGTAAAAGGGAAATAAAATGCAAAAGAAGAGTACAAAGGAGATAAAATTTGTGAGAAGGGTACAAGGGGAATGAAATAGAAAAGAGAGTAAGCGCGAAATAAAAGCGTTAAAAAAGTAATAAGGAGCTATGAAAATGTGAGAAGAGTAATAGAAAAGTGAGAAACTATAAAGAGAGCAAGCGATCGAAGAGACGAGAAATGAAATTTGGCAAAGAGTGATAAAAGTGTTATGGACATGGATATTTTAACATAGAAAAGACATAAGGATCATCTAAAGAGATAGATAGTGGAACAGACAGATAGCTAGACAGATAGACAAACAGACGAGCATGCAATTATGAAGGTAGCTAGATGGATAGTCAGACATATAAATAGATAGATCAATAGATAGATAGAACGAAAGAACGAACGAACTTTATTTTGAAAGCGTTAAGAATTGAGCACGCAGGCTCTTCTAACATTCTGCCCTGCCCCTCTCTCTCTCTCTCTCTCTCTCTCTCTCTCTCTCTCTCTCTCTCTCTCTTTCTCTCTCGTCTTGCATGCTGTGACCTTTCATTCTCACAGATATATTTCATTCTCTGATAGATGGATGGATGGATGGATAAATGGATAGATAGATAGATAGATAGATAGATAGATAGATAGATAGATAGATAGATAGATAGATAGATAGATAGATAGATAGATAGATAGATTTATTTAATCATTTAATTAATATTTTTTTCTTCCAGGTGTGAGACCGTACAAATGTCACAGTTGTGATAAAGCATTTACCCAAAGATGTTCATTGGAGTCGCACGCGCGTAAAGTGCACGGGCAGACCGTTCATTACGCCCCTAAACAGAGACGCAGAAAACTGTACGTGTGCGAAGACTGTGGAAACACAACAGAAGATCCTACGCGACACTTCTTGCACATAAAGAACTCACACCCACACAGCGCAGTGCTGCACAAGTTTTACGATAAACGACAGTTCAAATTCTCAGACGAGACAATTCCTAAACTATTATGTTCCACCTTGGACTTAGCATTACCATCGCCGTCCAACACACTTTGTGAGCGTATGGAAAATTACAAAGAGAAGAGAATTTCATGACAGATGGCTAAAGAATAAAGGAAATGAGAAATAAGGATACATTTTTGTGGAAAATAAACGATTTGTCTGCAAAATAGTAACTGTTATCATAATATATAAATGAGAAACGACAAAATATATATTTGTTGTTGAACACTGTACTTTTATAGAAAGATTGAAAACAACATGGTATGGGAATTTTGTTACAGAGCAACGCAAGATTTCAACAGCAGGATATCTGCTTCAGGGCATAAAGACGTTCAGTAATAAATATCTGCATGGATACGTTAAACAGCAGGGTATTTGTTTCTGGGTTAGAGACGTTCAACAACAGACATGATATCTGCTTCAGGGCATAGAGACGTTCTGCAGCAAGATGTCTGCTTCAGGGCATACAGACGTTCTACAGCAAGATGTCTGCTTCAGGGCATAGAGACGTTCTACAGCAAGATGTCTGCTTCAGGACATAGAGACGTTCTACAGCAAGATGTCTGCTTCAGGGCATAGAGACGTTCTACAGCAAGATGTCTGCTTCAGGGCATATAGACGTTCTACAGCAAGATGTCTGCTTCAGGGCATAGAGACGTTCTACAGCAAGATGTCTGCTTCAGGGCATAGAGACGTTCTACAGCAAGATGTCTGCTTCAGGGCATAGAGACGTTCTACAGCAAGATGTCTGCTTCAGGGCATAGAGACGTTCTACAGCAAGATGTCTGCTTCAGGGCATGGAGATGTTCAACAGGGGGGTATCTGCTTCGGGGCACGAAAATATTCAACAGGGGGGTATCTGCTTCAGGGAATATAGAAGTTCAACAGCGGGAATGGCTTAAACACTGAAAAATAGCTTCTTTTAGGAAAACCAGCCACCAACGTACTATTTAAAAAACAATGTAGTCAATGTGCAAAGTACTACAGTACAACTAGTCCTTGTATTTTGTGTGTGACAGACTGCTTCGCATTTTATTGATGTCATATGAACATGCCTGTAACTTAAGTTCATGTACTGTACTACGTCTGCTACAAGGTAAAGGTAGTCCCGCAGCAGACTTCACCTATACTAGTCCATATTTATTTATCAGAACACCCGAAAACCTAAATATTCTGAAAGACGAAAGTTTCTTTGACTGGCTTTTGGGTCGGTTTTCGAGACACAACTGTCACCGAGTTATTAATAGGATACGGACCAGTATTAGATTTCAGCTTTATGAGATGGGATGAACAGTTCCCTTCCTCGCTGCCTTTGCTTTCCCTACCTTGAGAGCAGAATCGAATACTCAGTTACAGATGGGTAGGCTGGAGCGTGACGCTACCAGATTACGAACCCAGTAACTGCCTCGAGAAATTAAAGACAAAAAAAAAAAAAACAGCTGAGGGTTGTCACATCAGACACACATTCCCTTACTCATTTATGACTGTAGGGCCTACTAACTAATAAACTAACTGCCTCGAGAAGCAAGCATTCTAATCACGTTCGGAATGTTAAATATATATTTATATTTCACAGTATAAAGCTGATGTTAATATTATATAAACTTTTCACATTGGACATTTTATGAATCCCTATACATAGTTACGTAGAAAGTTACTTGCTTATAAAAAAAAGAAAAAAAAAAGAAACACATTCCGTTAATTGATTATAGGTCTTCAACTCCTATTCCGAAATATAAAAAGCTCTAAAAACCGAACGTTTCCTTTTGTTGAACGTCACGCTTGTGCACGACGCGACCTAAACAGGTGTGAGTCAACAGTTGCGTAGACACGATTCTTACATTCTGTTATAGATGGGGCAGTGTGATACAACAAGCCAGACAATACTATATATTAGTATATAGTTGCAGTATTAAGTCGTCTATGTCGCCAGAGTGTAAAGACATTTTTCAAGTATGTATTGATTATTATTAATTTTAGAATATAGTACATGTGTAGCCCTTCTAAAATTGTAAATGTTCAGTGTTAAAAACAGTGTTATTTGTTACAGAGCCGTTACGCTTTGCACATTAGGCAATGACACCAAAAAAAAAAAAGTAAGGATTATGTTTAATATAAACAGGACTTCTAAAAACATTTATGTGTTTGCTTACGGGTTAGCGCCACAGACCTTGCTAAGGTATTACCGTGACATACGTTACGTGTATCACACTACAATTCTGAAATTCGAAAATTACGAATAACACATGACTCCAAGGGAATAACGGGGTTAAGAGCCTCTAATAATTTGTTATTCTGTGACAATGAATGATCTTCATATCATCCTATATATAAAATCCCAGCTTGTTCTGTCAGTGCGTAATGCTAAGGGATGCAACTTTAGTTGAAAGTTAGACATTAATTGTATTGTGTCCCTTACATGTACTCTCCCTAAAATAGCAACACTTACCAAAGAAGAATGTGCAAACGAAGGTGTGCACAAAAATATTTATAAAATGTGTGATTCCGTATACACACATTTGGATCCTCGCTGTTGCTACGTAGTTTGTGTACTGTGGTGATGCACAGTGGTTTAAAAAAAATACTTTTGAATAAGTAAAATTGCCGTTAGGTATTGGTGCTTTTGAATTTAATTAGCGTCTGATGACGGGCTTTTACACTAGTATGTCAATAACAGCTAACGCTGAGTTCGTTACCTGCAATTCATTTTAATTGAATCAAGCATTACAGTCTCATTAATGTTCATTTTTCGTTTATACTAAGATATGGCGAGACCAAAGCTATATGTGTGAATGTAGTTGGCTTGTTATATTTCATTGTGCTTGAAGATGTATAGACTATTATTAAAATATGAAGTATTTTATTATCATCAATTTCCTATATCAATGTACATCTTGCTTGGTTTTCTCTTGACAGGCGTGTTGTATTTAAACTTAATAGGTTGGATTAGTTCTCTTCTATTCAGTGATTTTTAATTTCTTTCATCGAGTCTATATATCTTCTGGCAGCGCTGGATTATGTTGTAAAACACAACAATGAAGCCAAAAAATCCTGAGTGATCTATCATTCTGGATTGTGTTATGGATGTTTGAACTAGCTATATATGAATTAAGTTTAGGGTAATAAAAGCCTACACGTTGATACTGTCTACGGGTTATGATAAACTGCTGTTGTACGTGCTGGTTGTGGTATTCTGGCTATTATGAGAAGTGGTTTTGATAGATTGTTGTGACAAGTGGTCGTGTTAGACTCGTTATCATGAGAAATTGTTATGATTGGCTGTTATGAGAAGTACACATAAGGAAGGGAAACCCGAGGCCTGTAAATAGTAAATTAATATGAGACAAACATAACGGTATGTTATCAGGCACTCGTAGGAAATAAAAAAGTAGAACACTAGACAACAGAAAAACAACAGACATGAGTGGTTTACCCAGGATTTGAACCCTGGACCTTCCGTGCGACAACCCCGCCTAGCCATACATGCGAATCACACCATCCTCTCTGCCATCTACGCATCACCAAAAATGATGTTTCGATGACAGGTCATTAGTGCAAACCGCAATACAGGACACCGGAAGTCCACCATGGGCAGTTTAGCCTATTAATGACGCAATCACTTCTGCTGTTTCCCTATCATACAGTATAGGCCAGTCCAACAAGACAAGGACCTTAACATTGTGTCCAGTAAATGATAGTAGACTTAGAACAGTAAGAACAGGACAGAGGGTAGGTTTGTATTGTATAAACATTTATAACACATAGGAATGGAAACCCGAGGCCTGTAAACAGTAAATTAATGTGAGACAAACATAAAGGTATGTTATCAAGCACTCGTAGGAAATAAAGAAATAGAACACTAGACAACAGAAAAACAACAGACATGAGTGGCTTACCCAGGATTTGAACCCTGGACCTTCCGTGCGACAATCCCGCATAGCCATGCAAGCGAATCACACTATCCTCCCTGCCATCTACGCATCACCTACTTCGAAGCACTTATATAAATATGTGGCAATACAATGCCTAACACTGGACGAGTATAGGACGCGTCTTCACAGCTTGACGGTCAACGTAAAAAGGGTCTCGTATCTAAGTCACGATGCGTGACCTATCAACGCTAACACGTCATAAATCGATCGTGTATATAGCGTTCAATAGTCCGTGAATTCTTAACATCCAATTATATTAAACGCTGTGACCCTAGAAGTAGCACCCTGTCAACTATAGCAGACGACTTCAATAAAATACCGTAACAATTTCCTGCACGCCGGGGGAAAAAAATCTATTAGATTTTTTTTGAACTATCTTACTCAAACATTTAAAAAAAAATTTAACAAAAACCCGACATATGGCCTACGATGTTCTGTCTAGAACAGTGTCGTGGTCATGTCGATAATATATAATTATGTAACATATTGACAGTCATGCTATACATGTAAATTAAATAACCCAAAGGATTGTCAACAGTCATTCAATAATTAACTAATTAATTAACGTAAGTGTTAACTAAGTACGAAAGTGAGATGTCATGAAATTATTATAACCAATTAAAATTAAACTAATTACTCATAGTGTATGTGTAAATAATCAAATTATTGACAATCTAATTAACGAAAGTGAAAGAAGATGTCATAAGAAAAAGACAAATGAGGAGTAAAGACAAGTGAAATGTAGAAAACTAAGGTATAAAATCAATAGGTGGTGTTTTTGAAATTAAATATCTGTGTTACTAAATACTTAACTTAATTAATTAAATAATATATTATATCTTTATCATATTACTAATTACATCTAAGAATATTATCTAAGCATTGTGTGAGATTCATTTGTTTTCTTTGTTACACATTTTTTTTTCTTTCATAGTTCATATTTTTTTTTCTCACATTTCAATTTAATTTTATTTCTTTATTAATTCAATCAATAACTAGAACTAAGTAATCTTGGATATGACGATCCAGACGTCGTTATTTTCCATAAGGATCTATGGAAAGTTCCATTCGAAAACTGTTTAACTGTTCCGATCCTGAATGAATTTAAGTTTCATAACGTTCAATTAGTCATATCACATAACGAAATTGTCCAATAATGGTTGTAAAAGGATAGCAAACCTCGTAAGTTTCAGGCTTTTGTGATTCGAGCGACGTAGGGATGCCACCGCCTTCTGATCTGTTTGGATCAAGAAGGGTGCATCTAGTAAGAATTTGTCTAATTTGTTGATGGCCCACACGACGGCCAATAATTCTTTATCCACCGTTGAATATTTAATCTCTGGAGTCTTAAGTTTGCGTGAGATGTAAAGAACCGGATGTAGTATGCCTTCGTGACACTGGAGCAGACAAGCACCAATCCCACAATTACTGGCATCTGTACGAAGGATACACTTTTTAGAAGCATCAGGTAGTCTCAAAATAGGTGGATTTGAAAATATATGCAATGGGAGCCGCGCTGGTGTAATGGCTTCGGCGTTGTACTGGCGACCAGGTGTTCATGGTTCAAACCCGGGCGTCGGCGTTTGAAGAAATGTTTACGGCCGGAAATTTGACTGAATAGCCTGAACGGCTCCAGTGATAAACCCTCTGTGGATGGGAAGGAGCGAAGCTCCTGACCGGGTTGGAAGGAAAGTCCTCAGGTTCCCCAGCCTCGCAATGACATGTCATTGGGCCGAAGGGCTGAAAGCCCAAGTGCCGCTGGTTAAGGAAAAAAAAATAAATATATGCAATATTTTATTAAAAGTTTTGTCGCATTCGTCTGTCCATGTCACTTTCAACGGCATGTCTTTCTTCAACAATGATGACAAGACAGCCGTGACGGATGACAAGTTAGGTACGAATCTGCTGTAGTATTGAACTAACCCTAATAAGCTCCTAACTTGCTTCTTCGTTTGAGGAACTGATAATTTTAAGATTTTTGAAACCGTACAAGGAACCGTTTGAATACGTCCCGCTCCAATAATATGTCCCAGGAAGGTTATCTCCTGGAAAGCAATTTGTATTTTTGTAGGTTTCGTGGTTAAATGATTATCCCGGAGTATTTTCAAAACACATTTAAGCCCTGAAACATGTTCCTCAAATGACGAACTAAATAAGCATATGTCGTCGATGTATGTAATGATGTCTGGTCTACCTGATAAGATATTTCGCATCATGCGAATAAAGGTAGCTGGAGCGTTAACAAGCCCAAAAGGCATCACATTCCACTGGTAAAGACCTTGTGGAGTGGAAAACGCTGTGTAGTATTTAGCTTTTTCGGTTAGTGGTATTTGCCAATAACCTTTAGTTAAGTCTATCTTAGTGAATATTGTTGCGTTGGATAGACGTGGAAGTAAATCGTCAATAAGTGGATGTGGTTCGCTATCAACTACAGTCTGAGCATTTAGCTTCCTATAGTCAACGCATAGTCTAATGTTGTTGTCCTTCTTTCTGACAATGACTAATGGAGACGAAAATGGAGAATTACTAGTCTCAATAATTCATAAAGACAACATCTGCTCAAGTTCTTTAGTAGTTTTAGTAAGATCGTGTAGTGGAACCGAATAAGGATGTACACGAATTGGTGTATCATCATTAAGAGTAATGTCGTGAGTAATTACTGATGTGCGACCCGGTACGTCGGTCAACACATCTGGATAAGATTGTAAAAGATCAGCAATCTGATGATGCTGTTGCGGTGTAACTGAAGAAGAGATGGTTACGTCCCGCCAAGATTCAGTAGGTTGTACTATAGGTACAGGTAACGCCATCTGTACCTCAGGAAAAAAAGATTCTTCTTCCTGAATAACTGACAGATTAGAATAGTGACATGTAAGTACTAATGTGTCATCTAGTTCGTGAAAAATAGCCTGTAGATGTTCTGGACGAGTATGAAATTGTTTGAGCATATTTATATGGTATATTTTGTTATGTCCCTTAATATCTAGGACATAGTCGACATCAGAAATCTTATCAATAACTTGGTATTCCATGAGATAAGTAGTTTATTGTCGTTATGTGGCAGTAAGACATAAGCTTGGTCTCCTGGAAATAATTGACGTAATCGTCTAGTTCTATTTTGCAAAGTTCTAGCTTTCGCTTTAGCAGCCTCAGATGAAGCTGTTGCCATTCGGCAAGATTCAATAATGTTATTCCGGAGATTAATTACATACTCATAGGATGACTGGGTATCCTGAGTCATCTCGGAGTCAATCAATAAATCTTTTATTAGTCCCATAGGACCTCTTGGTGGAGCACCGAAGACTAATTGGAATGGAGAGAAGCCAGTTTGTTCATGGGGCACCTCTCGATAGGCGAACAAAACAGCTGGGAGTACCCTGTCCCAGTCCCGTGGATGTTCAACCGTAACCTTATGTAACATGTGTTTAAGTGTACGATTAAGTCTTTCTACTGCACCATTACTCATGGGATGATAAATGCTACTGAGATTCCTATCTATATTCCAGGTCTTCATTACCTCTGTCATAGTATCAGATATGAATTGAGATCCATGGTCTGATAACAATTTCCTAGGAAAACTTACTCTAGAAAAGATAAGATGTAGTGCATCAGCTACATCTGTGGTAGTGGTGGTCTTCAATGGTATGGCTTCTGGCCATCGTGTGCATAAATTAATGCACGTGAGAACAAATCTATGTCCTCTTGCTGATGGTAAGAATGGACCAATAATATCAATGGCCATTTTGTCAAAAGGTCTCACTGATATGTCACAAGCCTGAATAGGCGCCGTGTGAAAAGCTCCACATGCTTTCACTTCCTGGCATATAGTACAAGAGCGTACGTACTGTGAAATATCTCGTGACACTCCTGGCCAAAAAAATGAAGATAATACTCGAGAACGAGTCCGAGTATATCCCATGTGACCTGCGCACTTAGAATCATGTGCGTGTTGAAGGATGTACCGTCTAAAAGCAAAAGGTACCATGACCTGTTGTTTTACTTGAGTCTTATCCATAAAACATCTAATTAATATATCATTTTTAACCATAAACTAATGATTATTCTTATTGTTTAAGGTAAGATTGTCAACACTGTTGACCAGAGCAAAAATTCTTTTTAATGATCTGTCTTCTTTCTGTTTTACAGCAAAGGACGCTCGGTCAACCGAAGAATGAACATCAATATTTTCCTGTTTGTCTGGTTCCTCCTTATTAGTGTCGATAGTTTCTAATAGTTTAGTCTGCGCTCTCGTTGTCATAGCATTTCCAATATATAGATTATTTTTCTCCCATTCAATGATCTCCTCTGGTGTACAATCCTTGCTGCCATGTATGCGACCCACCATAAGATCTGCAATTTTGTTCCTCAACATGCATACTTTAACATTACCTGTGAAAAAAGGTGTGTTAACATGTATTATGGCAGTGTGATAAAATTCTATTGTCCCACCAAATGTCATGCACCTGACATGTTCCCCTGTTGCACAACTGGGATGAACAAGTGACTGCTGGACTCCGATAGTGGTCGATCCGGAATCTCTCAACACTGAAACAATAGAGCCATTTACAATCCCTCTGTTAAAAATTAGAGAGCTTGTTCCATCATTGGCCGCTAGACCGACTTCTGGGAGAATGTGTCCACAATTCAAGACAGTCTCCTTTGCCTTCTGAAATACAAGATTACATTCTGGGCAACTATTTGCCACGTTATAATTTATTGCATAACATGTAGAGGAAGACTGTATTACTTTATCGTTTTGTGGAACATCTGGGGTTGTATGATTCGTAATTGTTGCCCCTGCATTATGATTATAATGAGACGATCTACGAGACTGAGATCGATGACGAGAATGATCATTAGAATTATCCCGTTGTCCCCTGTAGTAACTGTTATCTCGATGTCTCGATCTCTGATCATAGTTATTCCAACCATTGACAGTATTAGAGTTGTATGATCGGTTGTGATTTGTATTGCGTTGACTATTGTTGTATCTCGACTGAGGTGAATAATTCCTATTTTGTGGTCTACCTCTATTAACGTCACTCTTATTGTTGAAATTATTATGTCCCTTATGAAAATTAATATTATAATTTCCTTTGAAGCGACTTCTATCTACACTGTGTGTTCTTGGTTTGTCATGACTGTGGTATGACATATTAGAGGCCACAGGTACAGGTTCCCTTATTAGCGAGTTAGAAATGCTCGCATTCGGATGAGCAGTGCAATAGTTTATTGAAATTTTTTCTAATTCATCAATAGTAGATGGTTTACGTTCTTGCAAATAGGCAAAGAACGGTGGCCTGACAGAGGATAACACTTTATCCCTCAGTAACAAATCGACTAACTTGTCGTATGATTTGTTGACACCTGCCAGTTCCACCCATCTGTTAAAGGTATTGCGTATGTTCAAAATAAAACCTGTAAAGTCTTTATTAGAATCTGGTAGAAGACTTTTAAAACGTAATCTGCAACCCTCTTCGTCAAAATGGAAACGACGCAATAATAAGGCTTTAATGGCGTCATAGTCACTGGCTATTGTGGGGTCAACATTCTGAACTGCACTTAATGGTTCCCTGTCCAGCAATTCACTAAGTTTTAAAGCCCATGTATGTTTTGGTAAGTTATTTGTTGTGCATACCTGTTCAAAACGTGCCAGGTACGATGAAAGGTCGTCGAGGTTCAATTTGAAAGGTGGTAATTTAAAGTTATAGTAAGGTATGTTTTGGTTGGATGAAGATCCATTTTGAGCATTATCATTCTGACTTGTATTAGCACTTAGTGCCAGTAATTTGGCAGTTTCGAACTTAAGACGTTCCAATTCAATTTCTTGTTGCCTTTTAATTTCCTCACGTTTCATTTTATTCTCTTCTTCAATCCGTAGGATTTCATCTCTTGCCACTTTCCTTTCTTCTTCTTGTCTAGCAATTTCTCTTTGCTTCTCTAATTTAAGTTCACGTTCTTCTTCTTCTCGTCTAGTAATTGCTCTCTGTTCTTCTACTTCTGCTTTATATTTTGCAAGTTCTTTTTCTGCATATTCATGAAGTTCTTGTCCTTTCATATTAAACTCTTTTCCAATTTTAATAAATTGATCCAGAGTAGCCATGTTAATTCCGTAATATATCTCCTCAGTGAAATATTTAATTACATTTATGTGTAAAAATAGATTAATACTCAATATAATCAACTACAATCTTATAGTACTATTAAATGTAAGTTCCACAACTATATAATATTTTGTAATAATATTATATGTACTTACTAATATATATCATAAATAGACAAGCTATTTATTAATGTAAGATGCTGAATTTATATCATGCATATAATATTATCCTACAATAAATATGAGTATTGTCCCTCTATAATTATATTATTCAATTAATTATATGTGCTAAGTCACTAATGTAGTATTATGTCCGTGTACTTTGTACTACATCACATATAGTTTCCTAATTCAACACCTATGCATGGTGTGAATACCAAACAGTTATTTAATAAACTTATTTTAATTCAACAATTTTTTATTGCGAGTATAAAGTTATGACTTTATGCCTTAAGCATCATGTATAATGTGCCTCAATAATGAATTGGACCACTACTGTAATATGATGACATCACCTAAGTCATCATCTAATTTAATTAAAATTAATTAAAATAATTTACCATATCATTGAAATCAATTTATAGTACTATCATTATGTTATTAATATAAAAGATAAATACAAACAATACAATTTATTAACTAAACGTTTACAACACAGAAGTGCAAGATACAACTGACAATTTCCCAAAAATAAATGATTTTACAAAACTAACCATAGAAATCGGAAGTACTGAAAGGTCAAGGATTGAACTGAATGTAGGTCAACATACGAAAAAAAATACGAATGCAAAAACTAATGACGTCACAGGACTCATCTGACGGTATTACAATACATATAAATGAACATAAAGATAGCAAGGTCAGGATTACCGAGATAGATTACAAACAATAATACAAATCTCAATAAAATGAAACTGAATACAGTAGAATACACTAGTTATTCACAGAACTGGACACCTTACACGCAAGGTCAAATCATAGCAAATGCGAACAAACAGGCCCATCGGCATAACCATCAATGGGGTTTTTCGCCAAATGCGATCATTTAACGGCCCTAAGGAACAATCAGAACTGCCCTTGACGTTCGAAAAGCCATAAGTTCAGTTCTGATCCCCTCCTACCGCCCACGAAAGTTAACTACACGATGTAAATACATATAGGAACATAAAAACATACAACGGTTAACAGATGCTTTTGAAAGGACGTGCCGGTGAATAACATGGACCGAACATTGTTCAAAGTACAAACAGGTACTTAGCTTTTAGACCCGATAGGTTTTTTACAGTGCCCGTTTCACCAATGGGATAAGGAACTCGTATGAATAGTTCATGACAGTTTAAATTAGCTCCCATCGTTCGAAGACGTGTTTTGACATAATTATTTGACAGTCGATGTATGGCGCTACCATTCAGCTGAGTTCGTTACGTTGCTATGGTATAACGTCACCGGTGTACAAATAGAAAAATTGTCCATTTCGATTCTGCTTGATCTAGTGTGACTTAAAAGTCCACAGCCACAACAGGCCACCATTGTTGCGGGGGTTCGTTCGGTTGCTTGTATTTCTCATTCTATTATTATTAGTTGAATATGTATGCTTTTCTTATTCATCATCATCTCAGTTGAAGTCAATACAAATGGGTTTCGTTAATTAATGAGGGTCCAAGAAAAAATTGGTTCCGTACGAACCTGATTATCATTAGTATAAACTTCATATGAAGAAGAGTTCATCAGGTCAAACAACAATCAATATCTCAAGTCGAAGTAAACCAACCGTAATCGAAGTAATGTGGGTAAGTCCTTGATTGAGTCCAAACGTTTATTGACGAAACAACGGATGAAGACATCACAAGTATTATTCATTGATAGCATACATCAAAATTAGAATACATTGAATCCATATCATAATCTCAGTCCGTGTCCAGTAAAATGAATTAATATAGCCAGAACATCATAGCTGTGTGCACGCGCGGTTGGGGTTTTCAATGGCCGACAATGAGCGTATGCGTCTGATAAATATAATATTATGGACTGAAATAATCTTCCTTGAAGTAGGTTATCTACTAACCTATTATATTATTTGATTCATATAGCTTGGACTGACCCTGAGTCCCTACTTCGAAGCACTTATATAAATATGTGGCAATACAATGCCTAACACTGGACGAATATAGGACGCGTCTTCACAGCTTGACGGTCAACGTAAAAAGGGTCTCGTATCTAAGTCACGATGCGTGACCTATCAACGTCATAAATCAAACACAGTACAGCAGGGCAACACTTAGCCATATCGCACTAGTTGTGCTGTGGTTAACTTAAAAGTTAACGAGAAGAATTTAAAATAGTAAAATCTGTCGTCGCTGTCCTTTTTTCACGTATCATTTTCATAGTACAACATGTCTGTCTATGTTCGTACTAACAGTTCTATTATCTTAATCTTTACTCGAACAGCTCCATAATCGTAGTACAACATGTCTGTCTATGTTCGTACTAACAGTTCTATTATCTTAATCTTTACTCGAACAGCTCCATAATCGTAGTACAACATGTCTGTCTATGTTCGTACTAACAGTTCTATTATCTTAATCTTTACTCGAACAGCTCCATAATCGTAGTACAACATGTCTGTCTATGTTCGTACTAACAGTTCTATTATCTTAATCTTTCCCTTCTCCACTTGAACAGCTCCATAAACGTAGTACAACATCAGCATCTTTCTCTGTGCTTTATTAACAGCTTAATCGTAGTCACACATTTCGATTCATGCGTCCAGTTTTCTAACTCAAACATATATAATTGCAGCAATTTGGGGAGAGCTGGAAGAACAGAAAATGATAACAAAATAAGAAGACAGATGACAAGAGTAGCTTTTATTGCATTAGGAAATATAGCCACATCAACGTCTATCACTTTATTTTTAAACGATTCACGCGATTCCGCATAATTTCTCTCTCAATGTGCTCGATTAAGGCTATACTGTCAGTCTCTTTGTCCCGTGCAGTAGCGGTTCTTGATGTCTCACTGTTTGCTGTTATTCACCACACGGACACGTGTTTTGTACAGCAAATGGTTGAATAGATTCTACTTCAATTTTTAAAAATCGTGCGATCATGTGTCCATGTGGGGAAAATAAGCAAGCAGTAGGATATGTCCTTCAAGACTGTCGGATCCACGAAAGGTACAGATTGACAACATGGCCTTCGCCAGCCAATAGGAGAAAGAAACTGTACGGCTATGAGGAAAACCTGAGACACATCGCCCACTTTATGAAAGAAGTACATCCGGTCGCATGAGCACGAACGACAATTCTCTCCCTTAGCGAGGCGGTGGTGCTATTCTGATGGTCCTGGGTTCGAGTCCCCGGTAAAGCCTATCACTTCTGTTGTTTTTCTGTTGTCTAGTTTTCTGTTGTCTAGTTTTCTGTTGTCTAGTTTTTTTGTTGTCTAGTTTTCTGTTGTCTAGTTTTCTACTTCTTGATTTCTTACGAGTGATGGCAAGATAATCATAAATGTGTATTATTTCTTTTCGAACGACGAAAAAGAGCATCTATAGTGAGTGACTGGTTCTCATTTTGAAAATATTCCACTTGCCCACACCCAGGTAATGATTAGTAATGTCTCTGAAAGGGCCTTATATTGTCTAATCTTGCTACACGAGCTGATTTTCTATTTGCTGTACAAAAGTTGACGATATAAATAATACTGATACATTGCAGAAAAAAAAAAACCAAACTAATTAACTATCAATAAGCTTGCCAGAAAACAGACATTAAAAAAGTCACATAACAAGAATATATTCTTCGGAGGTTGCGTCGTTTAGGCAAAGCTGTCTCTTTCCACCTAGACCAGGGTTCGGGAACCTGCGGCTCGCGAGCCGCATGCGGCTTTTTGAGCCATCTCGTGCTGCTCTTAGACTCGGTAGTGTCCGTACACTAAAACCATCTTTGGGGGGGGGGGTGGGGGGGGGGTGGGGGGGGGATGGGGGGTCCTTTAAAGATTTTGTCATTTTTTTTTTATTTTAAAGACAAGAGAAATGCTTTCCCTTATTTCTATTTTTGGATTCATAACCGATTACAGAATATTCGATTACGAAATAAACAAGTTTTTTTTTTTCACGAGATGTCAGTCGCGCACCCAACCGACGCAGACTGTAACCTCTATTTTTGTAGTTGAAACTTTCCTGATGTACTTGCTTACCGTTATAAAACATTTTCTTCTGATAACGAATTACCGTGACAATTGAATTTTTTGATAGAAGGAACGTTTTCATCACTTTTTTTATCCTTTATAATTGCCATTGATGTGGTTTTTAAAGATATCGACGCATATCTTCATCCAATTTCCTATTTAAATTATATAGACCAAATCTAGGTCAGGTCAAATTTATTTATCAATACCCTTTAGCTCCCCGAGGAGCATAGGCCTTCAACAAACACATGCCAAGTCTTCCTGTCCGGTGCCATCCGCTCAAGTTCTTTCCATGTTTTCCTCTTCATTTTCACCTCTGTATCCAGTTCTCTTCTCCATGTGTTTTTTGGTCTATCTCTGCCTCTCTTTCATGTGGATTCCAGAACAAGGACTGCCTTGTAATACTATCAACCGGTCTCCTCAATGTGTGTCCTATCCATCGCCAGCGTCTTCTACTCAACTCTTGTTCCACTGGCACTTGTCTGGTTCTTGTCATCAACTCCACATTTGTGACTTTGTCATACCATTTCAGTCCTTCTATTCTACGCAAGCACCCGTTTATAAAAGTCTGTATCTTTTTGGTTGTTGTTTTTGTTGTTCTCCATGTCTCAGAGCCATACAATAGGACTGACTTGACATTTGAGTTGAAGATTCTTATTTTCATGTTGGACTAGATTTCTCTTGTTCTCCATGTGTTTCCCAATGCATTGAAAGCTTGTATTTCTTTTTGTATTCTTATTTTGATATCATTGTCTATCCCTCCATCTCTGTTTACCCTACAGCTATGTTCAGCTGAAAACATTTGCATTTGGACTTTTCTCAATTTTTGGATCAACATTTTTTCTGTGAACATTTATTTTCCAACATGAATTATATCAAAAGCAAATTAAGAAGCCAATTGAATGGCGTGAGTCTCCAGTCATGCTTGAAAATGAAAACAACAGATTATTCACCAAATATTGACGAACTTTGCTAGGAAATCCAACAGCAAAAGTCCCATTAAATTTCCTTACTTTTCATTTGTATATTTTATTTTATTATTATGTTACATCTTATCTGAATATTTGTTACTGAAAAAATTGTATTACTTATTGTGTAGTAAAATGGTATTTGAAAAATTGTGTTTATTATATATATATATATATATATATATATATATATATATATATATATATATATATTTATATATATATATATATATATATATATATATATATATATATATATATATATATATATATATATATATTCTCTAACCTGTGCGGCACTCGAGCTTTCCAGCCCTTTTGGCCCAAAAGATATGTCAATTGCGAGAGCCTGGGGGGTCAGTGGACTTTCCTTCCAACCCGGTCAGGAGCTTTGCTCCTTCCCATCCACAGGGGGGTTTATGTATTCAGTCAAATTCCCGGTCGTAAAACATTCGAGATATTCAAACGCTGACCGCCCGGGCAAAATGAACGTTGAAAACCTGGTCGCCAGTACAACGTTGTAGCCATTACACAGCTTCGGCTCCCTTTATATATATATAATATATATATATAAAATATATATATATATATAATATATATATATTTTATATATATATATATCTATATATATATATATATATATAATGGTTTTAGAAATTATGTATATATTATATATGTATATATATATATATATATATATATATATATATATATATATATATATATATATATATATATTATATATATATTATATATATATATTATATATATATATATATATATAATTGAATGAGAGATACCATGTGATTTTTTTTCATGTGGCTCTTCAATTTTATTAAATGGAGACAAAATTAAATATTTGGCTCTTTGTCGTGGAAATGTTGCCGACCCCTGACCTAAACACAAGGTCCGTCGGTTACTTTATAGCGTATTTCCAAGATTAACAGACCTTGCGTTTTGCAGAATATATTCTACATTGTAGTATGTGAAACGACAGATAACTACCTCACCTTCATTTTTTTTTTTTTTTTTTTTTAAATTTCCTCGCATGAGGTTGCATATTTTCCTCGTATGAGGTTGCATTGGCTCCCGCCCAAACCCGGCTCTGGTCAAAATCACATGTCCCAACACAAGAAGACCCAATGACACCATGTGTCATTGTAGTGGTCTTCCGTGTTTTCACACAAAGGACCTAATGACATAAATGTCACTACTGGTCCCTGTGTGTAGACTTTTTTTTTTTTCCCCTCGCATGAGGTTGCATATTTTTTCCTCGCATGAGGTTGCATTTGCACCCGCCCAAACCCGGCCCCGGTCAAGACCACATGTCCCAACACAAGAAACTGTGTCACTGTAGTGATCCTCTGTGTTCTCACACAAGGGACCTAATGACACATGAATGTCATTGTACCGGTCCCTGTGTGTAGACACATGATCCTAGCCAAAAGATTAGGCGGTTGGGTCGGCCAGAGCATTATTTGTGCTTCAAGCCCTCACCTTCATTGTTTTTTTTTTTTCCTCGCTTGAGGTCGCATATTTTTTCCTCGCATTAGGTCGCATTTACCCACCCAAACCCGGCCCTGGTCAAGACCACACGTCCCAACACACGAAGACCCAATGAGTCATTGTAGTGGTCTTCTATGTTCTCACACAAATGTCACTACTGGTCCCTGTGTCTAGACAAATGATCCTAGCCAAAAGCCGGATATTAGGCCGTTGGGTCGGCCAGAGCATTATTTGTGCTTCAAGCCCTCACCTTCATTGTTTTCTACGAAGAACAAACGTGACAAGACACAACAGAAGACTGTGAACGGTAGTTTGGGTTTTGGTAGGGAAGGTGGGTGCAGAAAAATGGTTTGAGAGAAATGAATGAAGTTGTTAGGAGACTGTTCGCCTTTGTTAAAGGGAGGTGATATGAGTGGAGGAGTGCTTTGGGGAAAGGGAGGTAAATCTGTGGATCCTTTGTGGGAGATGTAGTGGTTGTTTTAGAGTTAAGCATATCAAGTGAGTTCCAAATTATGGTGGAACTAATTTACATTTAATGATTTTGTAATAAGGATTAAAGAAGATTGTATGGGGTTTGAGAGTACTCAGCAAACGGAGATAACTTGGAATTACTTCCCTTGTAAGTTTTGGTAAACGAGCAAGAAAAAAATACGCACGAGAAAGTTGTAGTAGGTGAACACATTTTAGGAGAGAACGAGAAAAATGTTAAATCGGGGGATTAGTCAGTTTGATTTTGAACGCGCTCAGCGCAGGTTAGCAAGTTTGCGATACAATAAGATTTTGTACAGTGGCGAGCTAGGTTCTGGATGGTTCATAACTCTGGTGAACAAGCCACTGGGTGTGGTTGGTTACTGTGGTTATAGGCTGATATCAAGTTGTTTTGCCGAACCTGCAAGATGCTCAAAGGCCACTTTAAAATAGAAGTAGATGAAAGCAAGAAAGATGAAGTCGCCATAACAAGATATATGTTAACAAGTCGTCAAGGTTGTTTTCAAGACAACAGGTATGTTGAATAAGATGAAAAGCAGATAGACAGTAGCCAAGGTCAGAGCGGTGATCAGTTGACTATTGAGATAAATAAACAGCCCTGGTGGTTAGACCAGTTTATACAGTAAATACCTCAAAACTAGTTCCACTAGACCTAACATAACTCATCGTGTGTAGTAAACAAAACCAGAGAACAAAGATTCTGATACGAGCTAGGAAAGCTGCATCAGACTATAACAGTTAGAATTTGAGTGAGAGGAAACTTATTACCAAGTTTTGTTAATGAACATTTTTGCATATTGTGAAGAAGACCCGCCCAGATGGAAGGTTGGGCATGAGTACATTTTCGACAGATTTTGTTTTGGTCTTTGTTGGATGACTACTGTAAATAAAACACCATCTTTGTTATTTACTGCGGGTTGAGTGCAGTGTTTTACAGTAGAGGTTCTCCATCAATCAATTATATCTTCGTGTGATGTACTATCATCTAGAGCTATACTACCATAACATCATCAACACCTAGCTGCCTACTGTTTTGGGTAGTGAGACGAGTCACGCTATACAAACTGTCAAAACAAATATCAACAACCACACCATCACGGCCACAAGACGCAGAAAAACTAGTATTTGGTCAACGTATTGGTGAAGAGAAATAAAAAGAAGAAAAATAATAATACTAAACTGTAGCTGAAACTATTACTCATGAAGAGACAAGGCTGATAGTTTCACAATTTGCGAAGTCACTTGAGAATTTAGAAGTTCTGCGAAGTCACTTGAGAATTTAGAAGTACAGAATTGAGTGCGTGACATTTGACGGTTTAAATGCATGATTCCCACCCATAGATTTTTCTGTACCACATACATGCTTTCAGTCATTCTGTGCAGGACACTGAAAACTGATACTCCTCCCTTCGATGAAAAGAAAGTGTTCTTAAATTTCATAGCGAATTCCTAACGTTTAGAAGAAACTTTCATCCATAGATCAAAGCTTGTTTTACGACATTATCAACAAGATAAACTGCTTGCGGCCGTCAGCAAAGGGTTAAAACGATAAACACGCAATCAGTGCTAGGTCAGATTGTATCAGTATTTACATCTTGTCCTGTCATGTGTCAGATTGACAGCGTGATTAGAGTGCTGGTCTCTGGCGGCAAAAGATACCGAGTTTCGAATCACGGTACCAAACGCGCTCTAGCCTATCCAGCTGTAAAATGGGTACCTGACTTTCATTCTCCTACGGCAGTATCTGCTATGGGACAACCTTTACATTTTTGTTTTACCTGCCGGGCAAGGGTGCCACTCAAGTTCGAGACATAAACCCAGATGTTCTTCTAAAAAAAAACCCAGAAATACCCATATTAGTTTATGCTTCAAATACACGGGATAGACGATGCTTACACAATCTTTTAGTGCAACTTTAGCACACATAAGGTGTGTGCTTACCAAATTTTTATTTATTTCTTCATTTTTACTGTATTTTTTGTTACCAAAAATTCACAATTATATAAAAATGATTTTTATTAACACCCCAATATATGAACTCTTGAAAATGAGATTGGAGACGGGGCTCTTTTGGTTTGATGAAAAAATTTTTATGTTCAGAGTTTTGCTTTTGGCTTCGTAGTTTTTCATGAGCTTCTGTGTGCTTTTATGTGTCAATAAAGCTGTTTTGTTGGCATTAGTTAATGTACAGGAACAGACCGTACAAATCGCAGCATAGCGATTGCCAGAGTCCGCCTTTATCCAATCCTTCAGTTCACTGTCTGTTAGCTATTCCTCACAAAAAGCCTGCTATGATGGCTTCACTTTCTTACGTGGTGGCGTGTGTGTCGTCATGCTGCTACAACTACATAGCATACCTTCATCATTGCTTAAGTCTAAAATTTAAAAAGAATACTTTAAAACACATCGCAAAAATGACTGAGTATCGTAGATGACAACCATTAACAGAATAACAGGAAATAGATAGCTGATGTAAACGAGTCAAAAACAACGTCATTGATGATGTTAAAAACAAGAATTAAATTTCAGTGGAATAAAAAATTTATAGCACATAATTTTTTACATTTAATTATAATATAAATATAATGCATAATGCTCAGTGTACAGAATATACATACATTGTAAATGCCAATTGTCAAATATACCCAGATTAATGCAGATTTGGGGGAAAAAATACCCAGATACCCAGACGGAAGCCTAAAAACCCAGATCTAGTAAAAAATACCCAGCTGTGGCAACACTGCTGCCGGGTAATTGTATTATGAGTGTCACGTGTGTCTTATTCATCATCATCACGTTCCTTTGCTTTCCTTACAGAGCATGGAGCGGGAAGACTGTACGGTACCAAACATTCACATTCTCTTTCTGTGGGAGTTTATGTAGCAGTTTGTCAATGTGACGCTGGATCTAAAACTTTGGCACTAGCCGGGAGCTCAATTATTTTTGACTTTTGACCCGCCCATTTCATTTCTTTTTTGGTCGCCTGTAGTTGGAAAGTAGTGGTAACTGATCTGTCACTTTAAAATCGGACAGGTTTACCTCATGCACAACCTAATGTTAGGCGCTTATACGCTTGCCTGAATGTGTAGTTGTCCTATTTTGTCTGTTTCTTGGCAGAAACCCCCCCGGTAACTACACGGGACAAAACCTATTTGGCAGATGAAATGAAAAAAATGAAATAAGACTGTACATTTCAGTATGACTGCGACACACTTCCATATAAACATACCAATCTACTAATCATGGGCCGACTGACATTGATCTAGGCCCCAGGGAAATACGGGTCATTGGTCCTAGCCAGTTGATTAAGCTAGATGGAGGCTAGGGAAGAGTCAGCTCCCTACTCCTGTGGGCCCTAGTTATAATCATCATCATCATCATCATCATCAATTTCCGTTGTGCTCCTTATGGCGCATGGAACCACCACTACAGCTGGTAGCCTTGCTGGAAACCTGCACCAAACAAAATATTTGTATACAAACTCAGCTGTATACAAACTCATCTGTATACAAACTCATCTGTATACAAACTCATCTGTATACAAACTCATCTGTACTCATCTGTATACAAACTCATCTGTATACAAACTCATCTGTATACTAACTCATCTGTATACTAACTCATCTGTATACAAACTCATCTGTATACAAACTCATCTGTATACTAACTCATCTGTATACAAACTAATATGTTTACTAACTCGTCTGTATACAAACTAATCTGTATAATAACTCATCTGTATACAAACTCATCTGTATACAAACTCATCTGTACTCATCTGTATACAAACTCATCTGTATACTAACGCATCTGTATACTAACTCATCTATATACTAACTCATATGTACACAAACTCATCTGTATACAAACTCATCTGTATACTAACTCATCTGTATACAAACTAATATGTTTACTAACTCGTCTGTATACAAACTAATCTGTATAATAACTCATCTGTATACAAACTCATCTGTATACAAACTCATCTGTATACAAACTCATCTGTACTCATATGTATACAAACTCATCTGTATACAAACTCATCTGTATACTAACTCATCTGTATACAAACTCATCTATACAAACTCATCTGTATACAAACTCATCTGTATACAAACTCATCTATACAAACTCATCTGTATACAAACTCATCTGTATACTAACACATCTTACTACTAACCTATACATTTACTGGCATGTCTGACCAGTGGCGTTTTTGGTTGTACGAGGTCCTAGGCAAGCGGGAACTTACGAGGCTACCTTTTAAATAAACTCCTGCTGTTTCGACAAGCATATCTCTGAGGTCCCTTAAGCCTAGGTTTGCTTTGCCTGAAAGTGCCACTGAATCTGCCGACTGGTATATTTGACTGCTTATCAATTGAGTCCACAGCCCTGCTTGAGTCTGGAGTCGTAATCGTGGGTTCACTCGTTTATTAGTGGAGTTGTTAAAAAACGTTCGGACTTCTAATTTTATGGCATATGACGAGTACAATTTTGTAGTAGGGCGGAATTTTAAAATTTCAGGAGTCGGAGACGGAGTTGTAAAATGTTTAGGCCAACTCCATAACACTGTTACTAACACATAAGCTCAGTGTAGTCCCTAGGTGTCTGTAATATCTACTCTGACACAAAATACGAGCGATTTAAACACAAAATTATGACAAAACAGCAGAATACAGAGAAGTTCCTGAGTGTAGTGGGTTTGATGGTATTGTATGATGGTGATATTACTAAATGTAATGTATGAGGCCAGCTGTGAAGGCTCCTGAGATAAAATGTAGTTGTGAATTGTCAGAAGGCCTTTCTTGCTACCACTACGACCTCACACTCAAATTTTTTTTTTTTCTTAATGAATGTGGCTATGTAAAATGTCTAGGGTAATGATGTGTAATGTGGTGTGATAGTTATAGATACACCCACAGATATTTAAGCAGACTAATAATATTTAACAAATATTATAATACACTGAACTAACTCAAGAGTGTAAAATTTTTGATAGAATTATATTACATTTATTTGTTCTGGATCAGGTTTTATGTTGACCAGAACTTTTTTTTTTAAAAAAGATTTAAAATTTATGAAAGAAATGCATGGAATGTTACATAATAAATGCAAGAGTGTACATATATAAGTACTAGACTAGTTAGTTTTATTAAAATGTTCTAGTAGTCATCTACTTGGGAGGATAGTTAATGCTTGTGCTGTTGGGGTGGCCTCATCACACCTGTCTATATTGACTACACAGTGTCCAGTAAATTGCAGGAATTTTATGGGGTATTAGTAACTAAAAGGCGTTGGTGAACTTCCAGCAGACCAGAGGCTCACTCATCTTGCATATGTAGCTCTGGTGCTGAAATCTGGTGGTCCCACCTCTCCGTGCTGGCGGGCAATAATAGTGGTCTCTGTCACAACGTACTGCACAGATACACTCGAGTAAAATCACCAACTGAATGGACACCGCCTTGTTCACAACTGAAACTCACAGCTCTGCAATCAAAGTATTGGCTATGTGTCAAAATTCTATTCTCTACCCACGTCTGGACACAACACGGACACAACAACCACATCATACAGACAGGTCAGATCTCTCTGACCAAACAGCACATTTACCATGGTGGTTTTACATCAGATAGGTCCTCCCAGACTATAGATTCTGAAAAATATTTATTAGTTTCCTTCCCTAAAAGTGGATAGGTAATATGTTTCATTATTCTCAACACTTGATCTGTCTTTCCTAACCCTTGCTGGAGTTTATGTATATTGTTGGTCCCTAGACCCTGACTTGGGCGGGGGGTCTAGAGCAAATCCCTACTTGTTTGTAAGGCTAGATTATGATATGGCAGTATCAAATCACTCGAACATTAAACAATATTCAAAATATACAAAGAAATAATTTCAATCTTACCAGATTATGAATAAAGAACACAGAAATGCTAGCAAAACTCAGCTGAGCTGCTGGCTATAGTATGGCGTCCCTGAACTTATTTCACTTTCTTTCATTTGGAAATCACCACACTTTAAAATACTGTGTCTATCATCGAACAACTATTGAGGAATGGCCCCACTTGCGCGTCTGAGCGCCGATAAAATGATTGTCTGTGGCCAATCACTGCCTAGGTTTATTTCAAATTCAAATTTCCTACCCTAAAGTCATTTCAGTCATGCTTCAGTCAAGTATGGATGTTTATCTGTTAGTCTGTCCGTCTCTACTTGTTTTTTTTTTTTCAAAACGTACTTGATTTTTGAACCAACCTTTCTCTCCCCTCCAAAATTTTGTCGTTAAAAGTTATATTTAGACACAGCTCCCACCAATGTCCCTTCGCTTCCCTACTAAGTAGATTTGAACACCTGCGTCTCGAGGTCGTGTTTTTTTGTGCAAATAGCGACACTTTTTATTCCATACAGTCTGTCGCTGATGTGAACAACACTGTCTTTTGTCATTATCTTCAATATTATCTATCCGTCTGTAAAATTAAGAACATATTAGTTCACTGCTCAGAATGGGCCATCCGGCCAGCTAATTTTTTATATTCCTAACATTAATATTACGAAAAAGTTACTTTTTAATTTTTGTAATATTCCAAACATCTGCGTTCTGCCGATGAATTCAAATCAAAGGCTTGGTATCGCAAAAGCGACCAATAAATGACTGTGGCGTAACATATCCAAGGTCCCTTCTGTCGAGTTCCTTGCTTTATGTCAACTTGGGAAACGTGACTTTTCTCCGTTTCCCCCCCAATTGCGTCTCCTTAGCCTTTCTAGTCTCACGCAATCTTTCCAGTCATATTTTTTCCTTTTTATCCGCCGTTCCCCTCCTGTCTAGCAAGTCAATTTTTATGGAGGGTGATGACCGCGGTCTGGGCGATCATGTACTATCAGCAGCCTACGCATTATGTTTTTATCCTTACATGTTATCTTTGGAGGTATTTTACCGTTGTATCTCTGTCAATTTCACTACACATCTCCCCACTTGAAAACATGCCTATGGCAAGTTCCAAAACCAGCGATACACATAGGTAAAATTACTCCTCACGTCTGCCACTACTCTAATTTTGATCACAGGGGTGCCGACTGAGGAAATCTGCACCGACATTCAATTTGCCTGGGATATATTGGATACTGAACTGATAAGGTTGAAGCAATAAAGACCACCTCAGCAATCTTGCGTTTTCATGCTTAGCCTGAGATAAGAATACGAGAGGCTGATGGTCCGTCTCCACCACAAAAGTCCTACCATACAGATAGATTTGAAACTTCTTTATTGCCCAGATTAACGCTAAACATTCTTTTTCGCTTGTGGAGTATCCTTGTTCCGCCTTATTCAATTTACGGCTTGCATAAGCGACTGGTTTCAGTTCCCCATCAGGTGAAGATGATCTTTGCAAACAAAGCCCCTCCTAGTCCTACATTACTTGCATCGGTTCTTAAGACAAAGTCCTGTGTCAAATCAGGCAGTTTGAGAATAGGCTTGCTAGTGAGTTTTTCCTTTAACTCTTGGAACGCTAGTTCACATTGTGCAGTCCAAATAATTTTATCTGGAAGTCCCTTGCGAGTCAGATCAGTCAGAGGAGCACAAATAGCGTTAAAATTCTTGATGTATTTCTGATAAAATCCGCATAACGACACAAATGATCGCACGTCCTTTTTTGTTTGCGGCCTAGGTGCTCTCTGCAGTTTTTCCAAGTTCTTAGGATCAGGGGTCATATTACCCTGATATACAGTGTGTCCCAAGAATTCCAACTCTTTGCATCCAATACAACATTTTGTTGGCCTAGCAGTTAAGTTCGCCTCCCGAAGTCTATCAAACAACATCTCCAGAGCTTCAATGTGTTCTTCAAATGTCTCTGTGGCGACGAGAATATCATCCATGAAATTCGTGTTCATGGGACTAAGATCCACCTTTGAAAAGTATTTTGCTT